>NKZZ01002029.1:0-10902 GCA_002370815.1 Metschnikowia hamakuensis | reverse complement strand
CTAATAGTTGCTAATAGTTGCTTAGAAATTAAAAAAAAATAGAAATAATAGTTGTAGAGAGTAGTATCTTAGAACTAGAAATAACTAGAATGTGAATTGACTAATTGAGGAGGCGAGTAAAATACCTTGAGCAGTTAATGTTGATTTACTAATAACCATTTAATCTGGTAGGTTCATCCGTATACATTCTCGATGGATGTACTCTAAAAGCCATATATGCTCAACAATAAGAAAAATGCCTATAATTTTACCAAATACAGAAGTAGACAGAAGTAGGCAAAAGTAGGCCTTGAAGTCGGTTTCACGTGTACTTGATTCCCTTCGCTTCTCCGAATCATTCGAAAGGAAAAGCTGATGATTAGATAAAACTTATTGCGAATGGCCTACTTCAAAAAGACTCTATAAGCATTACAGATGCTATTTATTTTATATTCGTCCGGAATAAAAGTCCTACTTATAACTTTTTGACAGACGATACTAAAATACATCATATATCTAGACTAGACCACCACAATGACATAGACTTTTATCACATTCTAAGAGTAATTTTACTAGTTCTAGTCTCAAGTGATCTACTTCTACCAATTGAACTACTCTACAATAATGTACATTAATGATCCCAATAATAATGATCCCAACAATATTTTTATCTTAACCGTTAATAATCTTTCAATTATATTCTTATACATTAGCTTTTGGATCCCAAATAATAATATTAAGACAGACCAAATGAGAGCTGAAATTAGTTTGATGGATATCTTTTACAATACTTGTTGGTGCCAGTTTTCATGTGTATCTCAAATTTTTATCAAGCAGATAATATTCACAAAATCATCCTTCTACAATTGATATCACTAATTGCTTTCACACTCATCGTATTACGGCAAAATTCTTTTCCTGGTTTTAATATTGGGGTGTGGTTGAATAAAAAGGTTGCATTGGCTCTAGAGCTATATCTTGCGATTCTACACTTGTCCTAGTGCAGAGAAGACCGATTGTGTGTCAACTCTAAATCTATGTACTGAATCAATCTATATACCAATCACTAGTAAGCTATAGTAACCAGACTAATTTCAAAGTGTATAAAATAAGAGCTTTTACCAGTGATTAGTAAAGGAATTCACATTTTATCAGATAATTATAAGAATTTACAAGAATTAATATTGCTCATAAGAAAAACAATAGAAAGTCAGAAGAAATGCTGTTATTATAAATATAAATTCTTATCAAAAATTGTTGATACTCGGGCAGATTCCAAGGTGATGACAGGCTCTCTCATTGATTGAGATGTAATGTTTTTTATAATGAAGAAGAATTTTGAAGAAAAAAAGAAAAGCCGTTAAAGCTATGACTTTAAATGTGACTTTAGATGTAGATGTGACTTGGAATGATGAGATTCAAAGGAAATTCAAGATTCTTAATGTCAAAAGTATTATAGTTACTAAGAATTAGCACATGGAATGAATAATTTGTGATAGTAGTACATGATATGAAGTCAGTATATAGTATATGCAGTAGTAGAATAGAATGTACATTTATCCAATGTTTGTCTATTTATCCAAAATTTAACTTGATCCGGTCGAATGGTTGAACTCTGACCAGCAGAGTCTGCACAAGTCCTGTAAGAGATGTTGGTTTGCGTCGAAGAAACGATCTGGTTCCAGAACCAAGATTCGCTTGTATATTGTCCGCGATAGTGCTCTGTTGATGGCAATATACTCTTCTTCAGAACAAATGGGGGTGGCCGTGTCGGATGTGGACTTCTGGTAATGTGGTCTTAGAAGACTCCGCACGTGACTCTGTACTTGCCTTTTCTGTTCTAGAGAAAGCTCGCGAGGTTCAAAATTCCCTGGAGAGATTCCGGTGGAAATCCCAGGATAGGTCTCAGGTTCAATAGACGATAGAGAGTGCGGGATTTCAATGGGAAAACATGCAGTTCCTGGATTTGGGGGCCGTGACTGAATCTGTTTCATCAACAGAGCAATCCGAGACATAGGCTCTTTTCTTGTCTCTTCTTTTTCCTTTCTTGTTTCATTTCTTATCTCTTTCTTTTCCTTTTTCACCTCTTCCTTTTCTGGCTCTGACTCTGTCTTTGGGCGGGCCCTGGTCCTTTTTTTTCTAGAAATCATAGACCCTTCCTTTAAATTCTCCACACACGCATCGATGCCCTGGCGGGTGTTTTCCAAAATCAGCCAGGACTGCACTTCTTCCAAAGTCATCAGCTGTAACTCTTTCTCCTGACGTCTTAAACGTACACCACCGTTTTCAAGCACCCGAGCCCGGCAAGAACTGGTGACCTGCACAGAACCGGCTTCGTCTTCACTGAACTCATCTTCCAAATCGAAAAGATCTTTTATACATTTTTTGGGGGTTGTGGATGTGGTTTTGGGTTGTGAGCTCATATTTCTGAGAATCGGCTGGCCCAGATTGGGTGTTTTTGGTGTCATGACACTAGCTGTTTTTGGTGTTTTTGGTGCTTTCGGTCTGGAAGCTATTTTAGCCTCTATCCTCTCCAGTTTATAATCACACACCGGACAAAACCAGTAGCCTTCTTGGCGATACCCAAGGCAGTGGCTGTGAAAAGTGCCTCCACAGGCTATACATGCAAACATCTCCTGTATGGAATATTGGGCACTGGAGCAAATAATGCATACGCCCGAAAGAGAGTCAGGTTGGTCTCTAAAAAAATCAGGAATGGGATCAGCAGCAGAAATTCCAGAGAGAATATCGCCAGTCATGGGATCCCTGTGGTGGGGAACAGGCCGAATAACAAATTCCAGAGGGATTTCATCGATGGCAGCATTTTCTGGAAGCTTATCCTGGACACAAAAAGATGATATTACCCTTTCCAGAATCATGCGCCGCACGTCCACTCGGTAGAAGAGATTGCGGCACGTGGGACACAGATTGGACTGGCTGGCCCATTGGTCGATGCATGCTGAGTGGTAGTAGTGTTTGCACGAATCTACCTGCCCAACTAGGGTCTCGATGCCCATTTGTTCTAGGCATATGGGGCATTCCATCTTTATCGAACTATCAAAGTCCCCAATTAATTCTGGAATCACTCTCTGTCTCTGTCTCTGTCTTCCCTGGTACGGATTTTTTCAGTGAGAAAAAACAGTAAACCTAGAAAAGAGTATCGTTTCAGTCGGGTCTAGAGTGACTTTGGAGTATTCCAGACTTCCCAATTATTATTTTTGAAAATTCTCTGGTTAAATCTTTAATTTAACAATCAGGAAGGCTCTTCTTTCAGCAATTCTGATCACTAAATTTTTATTTGAATATTTTTCTTCGCTGTGAATTTAAATGGTTCTCTCAAAATAGCTTCTTCTCAGTTTGTTTCCCAATTGGCTCTCTTCAACGAAGTGACTTCTAACTATTTCTTCACCAAAAAATTCTGTGTGAATCGGGTCTGAACCAACTTTTGTCGATTTACTTTCTAATTCGAATTCTCTTCAAACAAAAAAAAAAATCCCCTAAATCAACTAAAACCCAGGCAAAATTCTTTCTCAGTCTCCAAGTCAAATACTCTTTTCAACAAGCTTTACTAAAATTGATTTTGATCTCAATTTCATTTAAGGACCTTTAATTCAATTAAGAGAAAATTTCCCAAATTTATTATCTTTTGTTCAACCAGCTCCATTCAAAAGTTTCTGCTCTGATTCTCTCCAATATCCACTTACCTAGAATCTTCGAATACAATCTCTTATATTCAGTCCAGCTCGTTTGAATATTTTCTCGACGAATACACTAATTTGGTGGTGTACTGATGTTCTGGCCAAATGTTTTGTGGACTGCTCTTGTGGTCCAAATGTGTTACGCTAATCCAGGGATGTATGTGTCCGGAAAGCTCGAGTAGAAGATTAGATTGCGGAACCGTAGAAAAATGATGGCTCACTCGATCTCGCTTATCTGCAGGACTAATGTTTATGAAAGGAAATAACAGATCAAGCTTCGAAAACCATTATAATCTAAACTGGGTCGGTGCCTAGTGTAAATATAACTTTGTGTGCGGTGTAGGCCCAGATTAATGCGAATATGACGAACAGATGTTTAGCGGATGTTGATGGAAGGTTGACTGAGAATTGATGAGTTGATAAGATGAGTGAACTGGCGGGTCACGTGCACCACACCGCACTCTTCGCACACCTACGATCTCATCATCTCATGTCACCTGCTTTGCTTCTTGACCTCTATTAACTACCTGTTCACCTGCATTTATTACTTGTTCACTGAATACTGTTCACTCACCTGCATATAACTGTAAACTGTCACATTCATCATGTCCAGACATCAATATGACTTGGTGCAGTGCATGAAGCGGGCGGGCAGTAACGTTGGCATGCTTTGTGTGCAGTGTGACGGCAAGTGTCCAATGTGTGACTCGTTTGTTAAGCCCCAGGCCAAGGTGTATGTCTGTGATGGATGTTCGTTCGGACATTTGGCGCACCGGTGTGTTCTATGTAGTGCCCATTTTGGCGAGGGCCCCGACCTGGGTTCCCAGGCCTACTACTGCCATGAGTGCGTTGTGCAGGAAAGGCACCGCGAAGGATGTCCCCGGATCATCAATGTGGGCAGTTCAAAGACTGACGCGAAGCTAAGAAAAATCGAGAGGTGATTGTGCTATACTGATATCTGATTATACTGACACTGGCATTGGTTTTTATAGATGGGTGGTGCTCTATATATATAGGTATTTTGAGCCTACACCTGTTGAGTTACTGTGGTCATTCAACTACGAATATTTCTGAAAAACCACCAGGCTTAGCAATATTCTTGTTATATACACGATACCTGCCTGATTAAGTTGAATAGGGCGAAACCATTACAATTACCCACAAGCTGTTGGTGCTAGACGCATGAAAAGAATCTGATATATCATTCCTAGATATCAACTGGCACCATACTGACTATAATGACTGGTACATGCTAATACTGATACTATCCTAGTATACTGCTATAAAGTACTGCACTGAAATCTTAAAGTCTAATTATCTGGTCTTAACTTTTCCACACTGGAATGGCTAATCTAGTCATAATATAGTGGAATTCGAGTGAGATAACCTCTGTTAGGTAATCCGAGCCTGCTCTTTCCGGTCTGGGCTCACTTCTGATTACATGCACAGGATGTATTTCAATGGGTCTAGTAGACAATTGTCTCCGATAACAATTTCATCGCTAAGTTCAACTATTTGATTGAGAGGATTTGACTTATACCGAGGCATAGGCCCCTTAATGAAAGAGGTTTCTTCCCAAGAAATAACAAATGATAGCTTGTGTAGACAAATCTGATGCCTCGCAGCTAGGCCATCAGTCAGGCCCTTTTGTTATTTTCAATATCTCCAAATATGGGTATAACCCTTCTGAATATTTATGCTACTCCATCACACTAAAATCCACTTTACAATTCTATTCCACTGAAATGATATCACACTCGAGTCTACCCTGCGGAAGTTATTACATCTATGATTGGATATAAACATATAAATAATATAGTCAAGAATTTGATTTTCTTGTAACTAATTTCGAGAAAAAGGATAAAAGGATAATAATTGCCCCAATTGATAGAATGTAAATTTATCAATTCCACTTCACGATTCTTTAACATCCCTATCAATTACACTTCACAATTCTTAAACATCCCTATCAATGCTTTTCAGTAAAGACCTCTTTTTTTGTTCATTCCATAGCGAGATCCACCATGGACCTAATGCCATTCCTCCACCTACTGTTTAAAAGGCTATGTACAGGGGCAAACCTTTGCTGCTTGGAAGCACGAAAATCATCCACCTCTTCTAGGGCATTTCTTTTGCGGGAAATATCAGCCTTTTGTATTTCGGCCACGTTGGCCAATTCTGTATTGAGAAGTTTTCCTATGATGGCCAAGTCCCCCACGTTTTGAAGTTGTAATCTCGATGACCGTTCCCGGAGCACTGCATACGATACTGCCGTGTACATAGCCTTGTAGTCGGGTGGATCCGGGGAAAAGTCGTGGTACCTTCGGAGATCAATCACCGGGGGGATGATGAAGTTCGGTACCGAGTCATTGTGTCCGTTTTTCTTTTCATACTCCTCGACATTCTGCATCAAGACCAGCTTTAACATAGATTCTTTGGAGGGTTCACCAGATACTCTTGGGTGGACACTTGGTTTGGGGGGAGGAAGAGACGCTAGTTCCACAGACACCAAGAGCTCTGCTGCAGCCCTTTCCTGTGGAGTTATATCTCCGTCAATATCTGTTATTAGTGATTGCTTGTGGCTTCCTATTCAGGGAAAAAACATACATGGTAAGTAATCTGCGGCAGGATTAGACATGCTGTGGAGAAATGCCAGTGTGCGATGATATCGATGGCAGCCGACATCCGTACCTTCCATTCCACAACAACAAACCCTTCAAGAAAGCCAAATTCGTACACTCTAACTTTCCAAGATTATGATTTTGAAAGGATCTCTTCGGTGACTGCAATCAATTTTTCAAAACGTTTTTTCTGAAAGTGCAAGTTTTCTTTAGTGTGTACTGCATATAATCATATTATCAGAATCCGCCTGCTTGACAAGGCCTCCTTTTATAGTTTGCTAATTTAATTTAGAGGTTATAAAAGAAGATTACAACTTGCATGCACTTGCCAATTATGGTACTTATGAAATCGTGGTACTACTGCTTGGGGTTGGACAACTGCCAATGCTCACTATATAAAGTGAAGTCATCATCTTGATGTTGGGGGACCATACGCCGAATGTCACAAATGTCGTTTGTGTCACGTACAGCAGCTGTCCCAGATGTTATATTTATGCCCAATACAAGACCTGCCCCTGATCTTTTGATTGTGCTCAATATCAGCCTTGGTCGACACAAGCCCTATGAGTTGTGCACTACCCCTGATCATATAAAATCATGCTGACCGAACAAGCCTAAGACATTTACGGAATTCATCATCACTCAATCTTACCAAGTACCTCCAAAAACACACTTTAAGATTTGGGGATCAATTCTAGACGCAGCGAACAGAGACATACTATATGCCAAACATCTTCTAAGTTTACTACTTCTCTATTCTACTACTTAATACTACCTCTTACTACTACACCACTATGTTCTGTAGACTATTGCTATACGGCTTTGTATATAGGACACCTCTAACAAAGACACACATCTGCTTGTATGCGTTTTAAGACTTACCAATTGTGGGTCCTGAATGAGAAGTTACGAACTATTGGGGTATGTGGCAAACATTGAACAAAAATACATAGACTATCACAAATCAAAAACAAGCCTTGGGTTAGTTTTATAAAAACCTTCAGGAGTCGGAGTTTATTTTACTGCTTAGAAGATAAAGATTCCGATCGTTTTTGTGCAGGAAATTATTTTTTGAAATACAGTCAATAGAATTTTCACTTCTTATATGCAGTAGCTTGAACATAGGACTTGTGCAGAGCTGCCTCTTTTAGGATACTGGTACACTTTGACAATAAGCTAGCTTACGATAGTACACTCTTGGACAGTAGCATGTTTCGATTATTCTAATACTTACTTCTCCAAAACGTCAGCATCGTACTTTTGCTTGAACCAAGCAATGGACTCCTCCTGGTTGGTCTTGTGGGAGTTACCAATGACACCTCTGGCTCTCTTTCTTCTGGCAACTCTGGCTCCGTGTCTGCCCAACACAACGTAGAAGTCCATACCGTAAATTCCGATACCTGGGTCGTACTTAATACCCAAGTCGATGTGCTCATCAATACCGAAACCAAAGTTTCCGGTAGCGCTGAAGTTTCTCTTCTTCAATTGAAACTCCTTGACTCTGAGACCTCTCTCCAAGATCTCCTCAGCCTTAGGGCCTCTGACGGTCACGTGCACAGAGATCTTTTCGTTTCTTCTGATACCGAAAGTTCTGACAGTGTATCTGGCCTTGGAGTGCACAGGGGTCTGACCGGACAACTGCTCCAAAACCTTGGAGGCTCTGGTCAATCTGTCACCGGATTCACCGACACAGATGTTAAGGACCAATTTTTCGATACGCAACTCACGCATAGGGTTTTGAGCGGACATGATGGGTAGGTTGTAGTAGTAGTGAAATTTGGTGTTAAAATTTTTATTGTACTAGAGCGCGGAAAGTGGCCTGTGCACGACTTAGGGCTCGAGCCCTAGTTCTGTTCACTGCGGCTGCGGCCGCGACTGCCTCATAGTGCGATAGTGCCCATACATTGCATATCGCGTATGCTATAATAATACGGTGAATCTATTGCTTTGTGTGTGTGTGACTGTATGTAAGTCGTGGAATTAATGTAGGAAGCCACGAGACCAGTCACTAGATCAGGACGATTAACTGACTCAAGCGGTAGATCAGGTGACTGCGAATCAATGCTCGCATGCCCACCAGTAATTTGATCTTGAAGATGAGTTATCCGGATTGACACCATATTTACGTTCTTTGAATGCTCTAGGAATGCTCTTTTGGTTAATTTGGATACATTTTTTTGGTCGTCAATTCCCAGAATAGTGTGCCGCTTCCGTGGAGCAGTTCGAAAATCAGCCTGTCTCCTTAAACAAATCTACTCTGGGTCAATCAGATCTTCTCTTACTCACATAGAACATTCGCTAGGCCACCGAACAAGCATCCTTTTGACCAATCGAAACCTAAAATCTTCATTTACTGAGATCACATGGAACATGGTCTTCTGTTGATCACCTTGAGTATCAGCCTGCCCCTTTCTCTCAATATCAGAACATGAACTTGCATTGTGTTGACACTTGCAAAATGCTTTTTTGGCGATTTGCCCAATCAATCTTTCTGTCAACGGAGGGTTTTCGAATGGACTAAAATTATGTCCTTGAAGCGTAGACAATCCCTTGAACTATTGTTCAGTATCCAACATTACGTCATAGCCGTTCTTCACAGCAGTCCATGTTGTTCTTCACTTCATTGGTGTTCTTCACAACTCCATCTGTGTCCCAATTAACCGTCGACATTGTTGAACGACTTCTCTTTCTCCTTAATATCGTAGAAAATGTCGCCCACGTTGTGGTTGCCATGATACACCCATCCCTTTTCCGTCACATGGTACAAGTTGATAGATCCTCCGGAGTACGCGTCCCTGTGCGTGGCCGCCAAGATACTCCGCTTGCCCAAGTACAATGCATCTTCCACGGACAAGTCCCACTTATACTCGGAGTCCAATACCCCGTAAGCAAAGGTTTGACCCGATCCGACACAGAAAACATCGCCTTTCAACCGTGTTCCGTCTGAGTCCACGTAGTAAATTGTGGGGCCCTCCTTCTTGGTGTAGCCACACACCATGGTTCCCATGGACAAGCCCATGCCCTTGTATTGGTAGACCAAGTTACCTAGGATCTTCAGCGCAGCGGCCACAGAGATACGCTCCTTCTCCCGCAACTCGTGGAGCCGACACTGAGTTCCAAGCCACGTCTCCCAGTACTGACAGTCGGCTGCACCTCCAGCCATGGTTCCCAATAAGAAAGGATTGATTCGGATCACTTTGTTCACAGTCTGCGAAGCCACCCAGTTTCCCGCCGTAGCTCTGGAGTCGACTGCAACCACAATTCCGCCTTGGAACCGGAACGCCAACGTGGTTGTACCGTGTGCTATCTTGATTTTACAGTCTGGGTTGGATGCATCATCAGTATGAGCCCGCAAAAACTCCGTGGGCATGGAGATTGGCGGCACTTGGATGCTGGGTGCCAACTGCGTCTGTAAAGAGCTTCCAAAGCCCAAGGCAGAGGCATATTCGTCGTGCATCTTCAGCTGTGCTGCGTGTGTGAATTGGTCAGCAAGTGTATTCATTTGATGATGAAAATTTTGAGCTGATCTTTTATGAGGAACACTTTTCAATTGTGGAGTAATCGGTTTAATGAAACTGGGCGTAGGGTGGTATTGGTGGATCCAGTATGCTTTATAATAGAGTCCTGGGGGGGGGGGGGTTTTATGAGTGCTCACACACTGAGCGCCACTGGTGCTGTGTGCAGGCATATGCTTGTTAGCCCGGACCTCACCCAACAACCCACACCGGATCTCACACTATAACCGGTCCACCTCGGAATTCACCCCTCAACTCTCCTCGGAATTCACTTTGATTCAATCTACCATATGAAACCCAGGAAACATTGCTGATAATCTCTCTATTGAATGACTCAAATACGCATACCAGCTAATAACGATAATCGCCACTTGTAGCTTTGGCATTAGATTCTATCTACGAGTGTCGGGGTGCGCGAGCCCTCGGAATTTGGTGCCAGTTCCGGCCACCAACATCGAAAGTCAAGGATCTTTCACTTGATAAATGCATGCACTAGTAATTGAATGATGACGTGCGTCGTACTTCATGTTGCAGCCACACCCAGCCACACCCAAAAAAGAAGTATACAAGGGAAATCTTCCATTCTCTACTGCTACTACTACCATATTACTACTACCATATTACTACTACCATATTACTACTACCATATTACTACTACCATATTACTACTACCATATTACTACTACCATATTACTACTACCATATTACTACTACCATATTACTACTGCTAACTAAAATGACTCTTTACCAAAAGCGCTAACTACTACTACTATTACCCGTAGTGTAACTCATAGGGATTTACGCAACCGCTTTTGCCTTCTTCACAAATTTTATTTGAGCAGCATTAGTCTGCTTTAAGATGTATAGCGTGAGATATTGCTAATTAGGTAGTAAAGTGTCACAAGAATCCATCTATGCGTAAAACAAAATTGAAATTTTTGTAAAGACACTTACCTTCAAACAAAATAAATAAGGGAAACAGAATGCTTAAGACTTGACAGAGAAAATCCTATCGTTCTAAGATACTACTCTCTACAACTATTATTTCTATTTTTTTTTAATTTCTAAGCAACTATTAGCAACTATTAG
>NKZZ01002022.1:0-12668 GCA_002370815.1 Metschnikowia hamakuensis | reverse complement strand
TTCCCCCACTCCCAACCTTTCCACTCATACCAATTACTTCCCATCAATCCAATCCTCCTCCCACTTAAATGGCGTCCTGCATATAGCAGGTCCGGTATATAAGGATGTACTGCAGATAAACGCCCAAAAGTTACCCGGAATTAATCTAACCTTTCGCACCATACAAATTCGGATCAGTGAACCACAATCACAAGTGACACAGAAATACCCGTGATATGCAAGTCCCTATTTTCAAACCATGAACTCTTTTTAATCACTTATCCATCTTTCACCCCATTCTCTTTTTCCTACTTTTTCTCGACAATCACTGAGTCAGCACCTTCACCCACAACCGGTAAGTACCCTACCATACACTCTCATCTATAGTGTCCTGAGGAATACATGTCTTGAGGAATACGTAATTTTGAAGGATAAGGTAAAATCTGAAGATTAGAGAAATTCCAAGGAACAGGAATCTGAAGAACAGGAATCTGAAGAATAGATAAATTATGGGGACTACAGGAATTCTGAGGTTATTTTAATTTTAAGAATTAGGTGAAATCTAAGGATTTGGAATCTGAAGCATACGTAAATTCTGAGGAATAGAAATCTGGAGAAGAGAAATCTTGGGAATAAAAATCTTAGGAATAGAAATCTTCGGAATAAAAATCTCAGGAATAGAAAGCTAAAGAAGAAATATCCTTGGGATTCGCTCATTCCTATAAAATTATTCTTACTCCCCGCCCATTAGGACAAAAGGGTAGGCTTAGCCAATAAAAATCGAGCATTGGAATTGTCCGAATCCTTACATAATCGTTAGACTCCTTGGTCCGTGTTTCAAGACACGTGAGAGCAAAGGCTCTTGGGGAAAGACTTGGGGGATCCTGCCAAGGAAGGAGTCCCTTTAAAATCTTAGTTCCACTTCTATTGCATTACTTTCACGTTACACACTGAAATACTTATTGTTATATTTTATATTATGATATTTAAAACATATATCTATCTACCTATATTTATATTCTCTACATACTTATATAGTATCGTATTTATTTATGTATTATTTCATATAATCATTTAGAACATATATCCATATATATACTTATCATGGAATTAATTATCTACATACTTATATACTATTTTAATTTCACGTACTCTCAATTTCACGAACTCTCAATTTCACGTACTTTCCATTTCACTGTTTCACTTTCTCCTCAAAGGTTCCTTTCTTTCTCTCACTGTTCGTCTCAAAAGTCCTTCATCGTTCCACTGTGCTTGTTCGTCTCGGTCTCTCGTCAATATTCAGCTTTAGATGGACCACCCGTTTTGAGCTGTACTCCCAAAAACCTAAGTCTTGAAAAAATTATAATGCTAGTGAGTGCAAACGGCTGCATCACCAATTCAAGTAGATGTGGTGAATCCAATTCAAGTGTGTGGTGAATGAAGTAGTGGCTTGTAGATATAAGGAAAGGCGAGGAAAGAAGCCAAAGCTTCAAGAATATGTAGACGATTTCCTTTATCAATACCACCATACTCCTGTATATAAGTTTTTATTTGATAGTAAATTGTATTTATTATTTATGTGACTTGACTCCTGGGTTCTACCGAATGTGGTGTGAATTACTGCGAAATTATGTGTTTTTCGCGGCAATACGTACCACAGTATAAACTGAACTGATAGTCTCGCACGTCCTGCACACAGGGGCTGGAACCAATAAGTCCTAACGAAGAAAATCTGGTGGAATTTGCCCAAGGGGTCTAAGGGAAAAGCTTCCTAAAATTCCGGAAAAGGACTGCGTAAAACAGTAGATATATATATATATGTATATATGTTTGTTCGGGATGTTTAGGGCGGGAGGCACGGGTTTACGGGGACTGTTTCAGTTTAGTTCACCAGAAAGGAAAGAGTCATTTCAGTATTGAATAAGAGACTAACCAGAATTCAATAAATCAAAAACTAAAAAGTAGTTTCAGCTTCTGAAGTTTCGGGAAAGATTTCCAATAAATTTACTTCCACCACGGTATATGCAGGTCGGAAAAGTAATACAGATATGAACAGAAATTAGGTATAGATACAGATATTGTATAAACAGAAGGTAAGATTTGGATATAAAGTATATAGGTGTAGATAAATGTGCTATGGTGACTATATGCAGGAGCATACAGCAGTGCACGAGGAAAAGATAGTGTTATGGTCACACACAGGATAAAATTGGCTGAAACTTGACATGACGTATGTGAAAGTGTTGAGTATGGTACTGACCAAATTTGGTTTGGCTACCATTGCAGACAGTCGAAAAACCGACCCCAAGCCGACCTGCACATAAATAAGATCCTGCAGATAAGTATACACACAACAAGCAAACGTGACAATTGGGTTTTAGGAATTCAATTCAACTCAGTTCAACAGAGAACAAAATGATTTCTCGTATTAGTTTATATACAATATTTAAATACATCGAACCGACGAACGAGTTATTAGAGACTATTTATATACAGGTTCCAATCTACTCCAATGTTCATGGTAACGTTCAAAATCAGCGGTATAACACTATGGGATCAAGACAAAATAGAATATTTATTCATGATGAAAATGACACCGAAAATTTTTGTCTTGTTTCTGGGAAGCCTTTGGGTTCATTTTGGTCTTGTCTCAAGGTACTGCACACACCACGCTACCAGGGCATACCCAACATAGTCCACACTGTTTCAACACAGCTCTTAGTGACCATGAGTAATGGAAATGGAAGGATAGTAAAGAAAGAATTTTCAGTAGTGAAAGAATTTTCAGCAGTGAAGGAATTTTCAGTAGTGAAAGAAATTCAGTAGTGAAAGAATGCTCATATACCGGATCAAGATGTCCACCAAAACAGTACAGTGGAGTAGGTGGAGTTGGCGTGGAAACAGAAGCTTAGACAGTGATAATAGCCAGTCATATATCCACCAAACCACTATTCCACTGTGCTGTAATATTCTTGTAATGACATACTCCTGGTGGTGTCAGTACTGCATCTTGATAGGCCCGAAGAAGAGATGATAATATGTTTTATGATCATTCCAGCCCTATTGAGCACAGTAACCTTCCTATTCATCATTCATAATTCATCATTCACTATGGTCAATTTCTCCCATAAAACCAGCACTGAATGTTTTGGTTGGCTATGGTTAGTATGGTATGGATGGTATTGTTAGTCCATAATAAGCCTCTAGAAATCCTTGGCATATAAGTATTATCACCTGCGAAGCCATTTCCAATAATAACCTCTCGCTAATCACTTTCCAGAAGTATACNTAAAACCAGCACTGAATGTTTTGGTTGGCTATGGTTAGTATGGTATGGATGGTATTGTTAGTCCATAATAAGCCTCTAGAAATCCTTGGCATATAAGTATTATCACCTGCGAAGCCATTTCCAATAATAACCTCTCGCTAATCACTTTCCAGAAGTATACAGTCCGTTCACTTTATACCATCACCCCATCTAACTTATCTTTGGTATTTTCAACTAATACTCGGAACACCATATTGATATGTACCTGAAAATGTTGCCAGTCAGTTAAGGTAGAGGAGACATCAAAAACACGGTTTCAATAACTTCAATAATTTCAATAAGTTCAATGACTTTAACGAATTTAATGAGAATCAATAATTTCAATAAGTTCAATGACTTTAATGAGCTTCAATAATTTCAATAGGTTCAATAAGTTCAATAGGCTCAATAGGTTCGAGTATTAGAAGTTTGAAGAGGAATTGAGAACACGGTTTCGATGAGTTTCATGAATTTCAACAATTCCGATTGATTCCAATAATTCAAGTTTTAAAATATTTTCCATAAAGCTCAACAATTTCAATAATTTCAATGACTATAACGAATTTAATGACTTTAATGAATTTCAATAATTTCAATAATTTCAATAATTCCAATTTGTTCACATCAAATATTCAGTGTCATTGAGTCTAACGAGTGTGAAAAAACTAAAAAATGAGTGCCATTTTGAGTGCGCGAAGGTGCTATATATACCCCGAGTTCAGAATTGCAGCCATGCACAAACCCCGCTTCTTGAAACACATAAGAAGCAGACCCCCCCGCTCCTTTTTTGGCCGTAAATTTTTTTGACCACAATGTTTTGACGGTAACTCTTTTGACCGTTACTTCTATGGATCCCCGCTTTTTGAGCTCCCATTATCTCATTGGTTATTGGGAATCTATAAATTGGACATGGATCCATTTCTACGACTTATCACGCCATACTCAAATAAAGGATCGACTAAAGTTTGGGGAAAAGTGTCTAATACTGGCTTGTGCTTTCAGTTTAGGAAGAATGGCAAGGAAAGTTGGCGGAGTTCAGGATTAGTGGTGGAAGTGGGGTCTAGCCCTAATATCATGGACCATTCATATTCACGACAATGTCATGCCAGTCCCAAACCAGATGAGCCAGACACTTTCCTAAGTGCCGAATTCAGACACCAATTTTAAGTTCAAAAGTCTTTTTTGAAATACTGAGAAAATTGTGCTATGCCAAATTGTGCTATGCCAACTATGCTAATTTGGAACTGGGCTGAATTCCTGCATGGAGAAGACTCTGCTTCTTATGCGACCTCCAATTCATTTATTGAAAGGTGCCACTATGGGTAATCTTGATATCTTAGAAAAAGAACCACAGAGTGCTCCTTCCGACCAAAGCAACCTGGTTATGCATCCTTCTCCGGCTAATCCTGAGAATCCTACAAGCGAACCGGAAGTGTCCAATCAACTTGCACAGGATCCAGAGGGTTTTTCGGCAGAGCAGTCTCAGACCAATGAATCAGACAAATCACAACACAATGAATCAGAAGAACCTGAAATTACAAATGCTACTGAAACAGAGGATACCAGCAAACATGAATCCGAGCATAATGACAAAGCAGGGTTTCTCAGCTCGCCAAATACTGAACCTTCCCTTTCCAAACACCATGTTCCAGCCCACCAAGAAGACGCCCCTTATAATATCAACGAATCCGATTTGCCACTCAACTTTGGCAGCTCTCCGCAAAGTAACCCCTCCGACTCAAGTAACTTAGATGATTACGACCCTGCAGAAGCATTGTCAGAGAGTATAAATGAGGAGAGCGTGAAGGAACCAAGGGAAAGTGAAATGGCTCCTGCAATAGAGATATCGAGAGAGGAGTCCAAGGGAGTGTCAGAATCCGATGCATTAAACCCATTAGATGTCTCTGATGATGATGATGACTATGACCCCGAATCCAATATCATCACAGGAACCCCAGATATCCCAAAAGCTGCCAGTCTTCCTCCCAAACCAAGCAACTTGACCTTACCAAACTCCAAGTCCGAGACCAAGCCTGATCTCCGTCAGGCGTACGAGGCGGTGATGAACAGTGAAATCGTGCAACTGAAGGAATTTGGTGAGTTATCCAAAGAACAGCAGATGACGGTGATCGAGAAGCTCTTATTGGAGAAAAACATAGCTTTGCCCAGCGAGCCACACACACGATCCAACAGCCCCAAAACCTCCAGGCATCCTGCTCTTGACCTAGAGGCGACGGAACAAGAGGAAAAAGACTTTAAGGAGCTTTCCGAGGGCCGGGATGCAGAGAGACCAGCAGAGGGATTCCCCGACCATCTGCGGCTCTATGTGGGGAATTTACCATGCAACAACATCACGGAATTTGATCTTTTCCGCATCTTCAGCAAGTATGGACAAGTGGTTGGTATCACCATCAAAACCGGCTATGGTTTTGTGCAGTTTTCCACTACCGAAGCATGTGATGCGGCCATCACCAAAGAAAACGGAGCAGTTCTTTGTGGGCGGGTCTTGAGGCTAGATGCTTCTCGGCTGAGACGAGATGTTGCTACTTCTACCAAGATCAGAGGCCGGGAAAGAAGCACAGAGGGTGCCGATACTAGAAGCGAAGAGGAGAGCCCCAACAAAAAAAGAAAGCTCACTAGCGACATCAAAATCTTCTCAAGTGAAGAAACAGATGGCGACTTTTTGAGTGAAGTGGAAGCGGCATTCACGCAGAAAGATATCACGTTCGAAGTGATTCTGGTGGACGCTTCCAGCTTGGCCGATACGCTCCAGGATGCAGCATACCTGGGAGTGCTTGGAGCATGTGTGGTCAAAAACAACAAGGCGGATTTCCAGACATTCGAGGAAACGGAAGAAGGAATCAAGTTTGATGAGTATGAGGATTTGGAACCCTCTACCATATGCAACATCATTCTCAGTGCCAAGAAGCAGGGAAGCGTGGAGAAAGAAGCCGAAACCTTCCGGAGCCCACGAAGCGACTTTTCCAGTTCCCGAGAAGAAAATTACCGGAGCCCACGAAATGATTTTTCTCGTCCCAGAGACCTTCGAGACTCCAGAGGAGAGTTTTCCCACAATGGAAGAGATGATCCCAAGAGACAGAGAGGATACAATGGAAGGAGAAACAACCGAACCCGGTACGACGATGCACAAGCATACAACCAGTCATACAACCGGCCATACAACCAGCCCAACCGGTCCTACAACCAGACCAATCAGGCATACAACCAGACCAATCAGGCATACAACCAGCCTTATCAGGCATACAACCAGTCATACCAAAACCGGTCATCATACAACCAAGGCAGAAACACTCATCAATATGCCCAAGGCTACCAGGGCTACAACCAGAACCAAAATCATGGATACCAGAATCAAAATCATGGATACCAGAATCAAAACCAGGGCTACAACCAGAACCAAAACCAGGGCTACAACCAGAACCAAAACCAAGGATATTCGAACCATGCAGGAGCAAACTACAACCAGTTCAACCCCAATTTAAATGCAGCCGCACAGACACTACAGAACATGGACCCAAATACAAAGCAGAGCATCATTGCCCTCTTGCAAAACCAAAATGGTCCGGTGCCCATGGGACAGCCCACGCAATATGCACACCCTGGTCCACCAGTTCCAGGTCCACCAGTTCCAGGTCCACCGGTTCCAGGCCCACCACCAGTTCCAGGGCCTTATGGAGCGGGGAATTCGGGCACTCAAGCATCCAGTCAAGTCAACCATCTTTTATCCCAGCTCCAGGATTCTGGGGCCCCATACCTGCACCAACATAATTTCCAGTGACATGATTAGCCAATAATCAGGATTAGCAATGGATCTCCACGCGATCCAGTATCTTGGTTGGGGGGAATTGAGTCTTAAAACCGAACCATGTTTATAGAAGAGGTCACATGATTATAATGAATTGGTATTCTATGATAGATACACTGGCGGACTGCATATAGCCACAATAGACATTCATGCAGTATCGAATATCCGGAAATACAATTTAGATTGCCGAATTATATATATATATATAAGATTTCATAAGAATGAAAGCCTATAGCCAGATAAAAAAGTAGCTTTAAGTACAGTAGGTTTTCACGTGATACCCCGGAATTGGGACCGGGGGACCGGGGGCTCGTTGCATGGTCCTGACCATAAACCCACGCAAACTCAACATTTTTTCTTTAAAATACACTCATTGTGATGTCCGGAATTCAAGCATTCCAACCAATCTATTTTCGTGTCAATTCAACGAAGAATGGGTGCTTTGCGTTGGTCCTTTTTGACCTGGGGTAGCCTGGTGCACGGGTCTCCCCCCGGTTCTGCCCCTCTCATCCAGCAGCTACAACTTTACTACAGACAGACTTCTGGGGTTTCAATATGATAGTCCAGTTATTACTACTTTAGGTACCCTGTAGAGATATTATTACCGCATTGGGTAAAGCATTAGTAAATATCAGCACACACGGTCATCTAATCAACTTCATCCACGGTAGAAAACTTTGGCTCCGCCTGAGCCTTCACCTGTCCCAGGGAAACATCCTGCACCTGGTCCAGTTCTTGTTCCAGATCCTGTAGTTGATGGTCTTCGTATTGATCCTTCAACCTCTCAAACTCCTCCTCGTTCTCCAAAACCCCACTGATGCCAATGACATTGCACTCGTTAAAGATCTCCAACACAGCCTCGGCCTCTTCCACCTTCATGGTCGCAAAGATCTTGTTGACTTCATCCAAAGACCCGGAAGCAATGGCCTGGCGCATTTCCGGGCTCAACTTCTCCATGAACACTTTATATTCTGGAGTGCCCTCCACAGGCGGATTGACCTCTAGTGTGGTGCTTTCATCAAGAGCCTTAAGCTGGATCAAGGCCTCTTCTTCATTGGGTTCCTGTTCTTGCTGGATCACCTTGCACCTATTCTGGATGTGAGCAGCAGTACTATCCACGTCCTGGTTAAAGGCCCGGTTGGCCGGGGAAGACTTATCGCTCAATTTGGAAAAGAACAATTTGGTGGCCCGGATGGTCTGGTCCTTGGAAGCCTTTGGGCCGGCCAACTGCGAGATGTATTGCAACAACAACGACTGGTAGATGACCTGCTTGGCCTGTTTTGGGTTTCCTTCGAGCTGGAAGTCGAAAGCAGTCATGATCAACGAGTCTTTCTGGTGCTCCGTGCAGATGTAGTGGTGTTTGATGAGGAATTCGGCCGACTTTTCCAATTGGGTATATGGGATCTGGGAGAACTCTAGCGTTTCAGGAGAAACCGTGAGCTGGTCGAACATTTCCTGGTCACCGGAGGCCGGTGGTTCAGACGTTGATGAATTGGACACCTTTGACGTTTCCGACTGTGGCTTTTCCGATTTTTCCGACTTTGCCAGCTTCACTTCCGAGGGTTTCTCCGACCTCACCTCCGAGGATCCTGAACCCTTTACCTGAAGCTCTTTCTCCGCTTCTTTCTCCCTCGACACAGCTTGAGGCTCATCTTTCTCTGCGTTCAAAAACGACCGGTCGAATCCTGTATGGTAGTCGTCACTACTGATCAAAAGCGACTTCTGGTACAACAAGTCATCAAGCTTAAGCGCCTGCTTCAGCAACAAGTCGTCGATGTTCTTCCGGTGCTCCGACAAGTACCCCACCAACTTGGCAGCGTCGTCCTTGGCATCTGCATGATCCTCCTTGATCTGAGTAAAGAGATCCTCGATCATCTCATTATATGGCGGAGTATTCTCCACCTCTTCCCGGTCAAAAGTGATATCCTTTAACCCTTTCCGCATGGAGGCGTTTTTCTCCTGTTTCATCTTTTCAAAGTCAAACTTCTCCTGGGGGTCGAAACGGGCATTGACCACGGCCATGATTTTGGCCGTATCAAGCATATTCTCCAAGGGCACCTCTTGAAGGATCAAATCCACCCGCTGGTTCAACTGGGCGTACATGGTCAATTGCAAAAGGATGGACTTGATCTCGATGTTCCGCTGGTGCCGTTTCTCGTGGATATCTCTTTGTTTCCACTTGATGAAGGACTTTTTGTCCACATTGGGGTGGACTTCTATATCGGAGTCGTCCGAGAGCTCGATCTTGTCCCACTTGGAGTAATCAATAGGCATTGCTGTGGAGGGTGGGAACAATAAAGGAGGACTGACTGAGTACTTTTGGTACTTTGGCTTGGTCCTGCTTCTTGTACGCGCTAACGTGTGTACAAGCGGCGGTGGAATGGCATGGAACGCGGCAGGGAATACCGAATTGTTAAAAAAGATTGCAGCACCACAATTTCACACATGGTCTCCCACTGCATTACTCACTGTGGCCCTAAGTGGCTTGACTAACGTTGATCGGACGGGAAACAGTATTTTCCACTTGGTATGGCCGCAACCGAAATGTTAGGAAGTTTTTGTTGATACTATCCATCTAGAAATCCGAGATAAGTCTGGATCAAGCCTGAGTCATGTTTGAATCTAAAATGTCTGATTCTCTCTTTTAAAGGTATTTACAAAGAGAGGGTTTGGCTGAGAAGTCAAAATCTACAATCCGGGGGTAGATCATGGCGCAGTGACCGGAACTCCCAGCTATAGCACGGGTAAAAATGCCTCAAGTGAAAGATTTCCACTTTTAAAAAAATAGGTGTGACCGCCGGATTTCCAGAAATTTAATAAACCCACTTTTGTTTATTTCTCAAAGAAATTAAGTACTTTTGCTTTGGGCCTTTTTCTGCTGACCTTGTGTGGTGCACGGGTGTTTGCGGGGGCAGCCCGATTCCGACTAGACCCTCAGACCCTCGGACTCACATTACACCCGTGCACCAGGCTACCTCAGCAGAAAAAGGCCCAACGCAAACGGGCCATTTTTGCTTGGAATTTTGTGGGGGCTAGTTTATTAGAATGCAGCAATTCCGGACTCCATGATGGTAGATTTTAAATTGAATTGACCGGGTGAATACCATTGTAGACCTCTCCTCATGCTCAATTCCGGTCTTCCCACTGCATGTACTGCAGAATAGCCCGGTGTCACCATCATACAGTTTACCACTATAGTAACAGTATAGTCTCAGTATAGTATCAATATAGTATCACTGTAGTAACAGTGTAGTAACAGTGTAGTAGTGTAGTAGTTGCTGTATGGAAACACTTGGTCTATATGCAGTACCAGGTTAGAAAAAGCAAGATTCAACTTAATGACTAAGCATATTTTATTACTATATAATACTCACCATTGGCTAGCAATCCCTGAAGATTAAACTTCTCTAAATTAGGCAGCAGTCGTGGCAGTTCCAATTAGGCCAGGCCGTTTGGTCTCAAACCAACAAAAAATGCGTACCCATAGCCAGTGGTCTCAAAAGTAATGGTGGTGCCCTTGGAAAAGTAAAGCACGTCACCTGGAGAAACCAGCACCTTCTTTCCCGTTTCATCGGAAATCCAGTAATCGCCTTCAACCTCCAAAATAATCTTCATCTCGTCGTAATCGTAGTGGTACACCAAAGGCTCACCCTTCTCCTGCTTATAGAAGCCAGAAGACATCTGCTGCTCCTTAGGGGCGTCGGACGTGAAGATATCGCCCAAGAACGAGTTGTTGCCAGGAGATGGGATTTGGGGAGGTTTGACCTCTTTTCCCTCGGCTGCTGGTTTATATAACATAGGCATATTGTTAGCGAATAGAGTAGATTTTGTAAGATTGGTAAAGAAGACTTTGTGAAGACTTGGTTAAAGACTTGGTTAAGCTGGAAGAGATTGTGTTTATTGATTTGTGAAAGGAATTTTGAGAAAAGGGGATGCTGCTTATATACTACGCAAAGGGGACAAACGAGAAGGTGCTTGGCGCATTGTTATCGCCAATGGCTTTGCTGCTTTGGGGTAAAAGATACCGGTGCGCCAGGCTGCCGCGAGCGTATACTCAAAACGGTGCGGTTCCGCGTGGCTGTTTTGAGTGCGGGTCTTTTGAGTGCGGGTCTTTTGAGTGCGGGTCTTTTTAGTCTGTTTTGGGTGCGGGTCTGCCTCGAGCGTGCCTTGGGTGCGGGTCCTGTTGCTACTTATGCAGGACACTGGCATTTATCAGCAAAGTTCAATCAAAAACACCAAATATTTCATTATTTGGAATTATTTATTCTCCACTTAATTATTTTTATAAAATATTATCTAAATTCTCTTGATTTGTATTTTTTTATGATTTTACTTTCATCTTATGTCTTTAATTGAGCTCTTAAATAAGCTATACCTTTTTTTAGCGCATCTAATTGATCTACTTCCATGAAAAAAAATGTAATTCTCCAGTACATTCTACCAAAAAAAAGGTTGAAAAACTAAATTATTAGGGTGTACTGGTCTATTTTTGACATTTTCGCGATTTTCGAGAAATTCGAGAAATTCGAGAAATTTGGGAAATTCGAGAAATTTGCTTAGATAAAAGCTTGTCCTGCACACAGAGCAGGTCTACTTTCACAAGGCAAAAGTATGTCAGCACCGTGAACATAAGGAGCATGGAGTCCAAAAGAATGAATTTCAGAAGCGTAAACGAGAAAATCTCCAAGGCCACGGCCAAAACCACGGCAAACCCCACGTAAAACGCCGAGCTGGTGGAGAAGCCCGTCTCATGTGCAGTATAGTAAGCCATGGGAGTGCATGCAATGCCAAACAAGCAGTTGAAAATCCTCATGCGGAAAAATTGGTTCCCCTCCGCATACGCCTTCCCACTATCGAACTTTAAGGTTCATGTCTAGATTTAATTCGGGCCAATATCTGGAACTCTTAAACTCTCTAATTCCCTCTTCCTCTATAAATCTATACCTGATAAATTAGGAGGAGTTATAGCTATGTTTTCTGCGATTTTAATATTATTTATATTACCAATAACAGATAGATCACGCCTTTTGAGATAGCTATAAGCAGGCTGCCAAGCATGCCAGAATGCAATCGCCTAAACGATCTTCCATGTAATTCACCCTATTTTCCCTATACATTTTTCAACATATAGCCGCTCATAAAGATAAAGCAGCAGATTATATATTAATTTATACATTATTCTCATCCTTATTTATGTTATTAGCTATAACTATATATGATTTTAAGTCCTATATTATCTAATATAGTATTAGATTCAGTAGATAAATTATTAACAATATTTATCAAAGGTATGATAATGTTATTATATGCAATTAGTTTTAGCAGCTAAATATATAGATTTAATGATGAATGTAAATATGCTCAAAATAATGAAGCAAAAATTAAGATTGTTCGATTCGCTGGTTATCCGATTGACATATAACATAATGGTTAGTGTATTATATTACGAATATCATATATCTTATTGTATATTACCTAGGTATTATTTATATCATTTATTCGTTACTTTATATCTCTATATATATCATAAGATTATTATATCATTAGATAGAAGCA
>NKZZ01002021.1:0-28549 GCA_002370815.1 Metschnikowia hamakuensis | reverse complement strand
AGATTGACTAACTTCATTGTTGACAATGAAAAACAAAAAAACAAAAGAAAAAGAAAAAAAAAATAGAAAAGAAAAGAAAAAAGACTGGGGCAATGGCAGGGGCTCTTGTCATAATTATAACTACTAACTGAAATAGCAGGTGAAAGTGAGATATTGAGCAAAGGCAGAGAAGTTCTTGTGATTGGTGGTGGTCTGAGCCTATTCGGTAATGAACCCCATGCAAGCCTCTGGATTGTGAGAACGGTAATGAACCCTTAGAAGTGGGATTGTGAAGTTGTGTAATGAACCTTGGCGAGCGGGACGGGATTGTGAAAAATACAATCAGGCCTACTATCAATCAAAAGAAGCAACTGCCTTTCTCAATACTCCACTTGAACCTACTATAGATGTAAATGGTCTTGATTATGAAAAGAGCCCCTGACATTGAACCAGAAAAGAAAAATTGTTGCTAATAGTTGCTAATAGTTGCTTAGAAATTAAAAAAAAAAATAGAAATAATAGTTGTAGAGAGTAGTATACTAGAACGATAGTATTTTCTTCGTGCCAATACTTGCTGATCGTGGCTTAGGAATTAAAAGATAAAAAGAAGTACCTGTAGAAATAGTGAGTAAAATTGTGACTAGAAATATGACTATAGTGACTGTGGATGCCTTCGAAGTCTTGAGCACATGGATCAGCATTTAGGTGTTTTCCACCCTTTAAATCGTATCTTCAGACTTAAAATTTAGCTGGCTAACTCTTGGTTATACTAATTTGAGTGAGCCGTAACTACCAAAGCTTTTAAGCTTCCACTATAAAAGCATCCACGGTTTCATCTGAAGCGTACTTGCCTTTGTCTTATTGAAGGATAAATTATCCGAAATAATCAATCTACGCCAAATTTTCATTCTAAAACATTCCTTCTTTCGGTATTGATATATAATGCAATTATTGTTCGAAAATGCCTCTACCGACACCCAAGGCATTTACTGTTTGAGACAAAGGTCTCCTCTTCCATACATCCCAGAAACCCTGCTCTGGCAATTCTTCAGTATTGGCTTCAGCAAACTTGAAGTCTCGTCCTGCAGAAGACGTCGATTGAGCCCAAAGAAGCTGCTCTCCAAGTGCAGAAAGACAAGCACCGGCCAATCCACCCATAATTTTGTGCTTAGCTGGAACCTGCTTGAGGGCAACAGTAAGAGTGGCGACATTTCCGGCGGTCACCGCCCAAAAGGTGTTCCATCCATCGTTTTTCTCTCTTAAGTTGGCCATCATTCCCTTAACAGCCACAGTAACCGTTGCGAAGCCGGTGACGGCCAAAGGCAAACCAATTTTGAATGTAGTTCTCTTCCATATGTACAACCATCCGTAAGCACCCACGGTGGAGTAGAAACCCAACTTGAACACTTGCAAAGTCTTTTTCTTGGTGTCTACTGGCTCCCACTTGGGGTAAGGGTACGCGCTGAGAAGGTTGGAAAATGGCGTAGGCCACTTGTTGGTGGAGTCAGGGTATACTGTTTTGACTTCCTCTGCCATTATGTCTTGTTATGGATATGGAGAATAGATCTGAGGTCTTGATATTCGAGAACCAATCAAGTTATTGGGAAAAAATCATGGTGCGCGCAGTACCCGTACACCCGTACACCGGACCAAGCTCCCAGCGCAGGCACTGGATACTTGTAATACTCGAGAATACCGGGAATGAAAATGAATTTCAGAATTTAGGTCAAGGGAAAAAGCATACTGTAATTTTAGATGTCAATCAAAGACTTTTTCTGAATGATCTTCTCGAAAGTGGACCTTTTCTGACGGGCACCTGCATACAGAGGCAATCAGATTTCAGAGCAGAAATTCACACAATTGGATGATAATGAAGTGAAAATCATTGTGGCGATCGCAAATAGCCCTTGATTTGCATGTAAAGTAATATACCTGTTTCTCCAGTCTGGTCGACCGGAGTAGGCCAAAATTCCAGGTAGTGCAGTACACAGAAACCAGTAAAGCAAGAAAATCTATGCAAGGAATTGAAGGAGCAATAAGAATAAGAATCAATTCAGGAGATTAAGGAATTACCAAAAAATGGGATTCGTAAAAATTAAATTAATGAACAAATTAACAACAGAACGACATGGTAATTGCACAACAAAGGCTACAAATTCATAGAGGCCTTCGTTTAGCACTCTGATGCAGGAATGGACCCAGTACCCATGCTTTGAATCGGGTTTTATTTTATTACCAAAATACAGCAAATACAATTTCTCAATTTGGTCCAAAGATTCCACATTATCATGAAAGGGAAGAAAGCGATAGCAGCAGTTTCAGGTGATAATCCTACACACAACCACACAAGCGCACACCAAGAACATGTACGGATGCGAACGCACTTTGAAAATTTTCATTGACAATCTTTAACTTTCATTGACAATCTTCATTGCACCCCCTCTCCAATGAACAAAGGACTCACATTTGCCTCCGTGGTCGCGGTCGGCCTTTTTTCGTACGCCGCATATTTCGATTACAACCGTAGAAACTCGCCAGCTTTCAGAAAGCAATTGAAAAAGAGCAATGTCCAAGAAAAGAAGCAAGCTGCTAAGGCTCAAGAAGAATCCAGAAAATCCAAGATGCTCGCCGTCAAGGAGGCCTTGATTCTGGATTTGGCCGAAAACCCTATTCCAAGCGACGAATCCAAGGAGGAGTTTTTCATGGAGCAGGTGGCTACCGGAGAACAATTGGCCAACAACGAAAGCACGAAGATCAACTCTGCTTTGTGTTTCTACAAGGCTTTGGCCGTTTACCCCAACCCTACTGATATCATGGGTATATACCAGAAAACTGTCCCCGAGGATGTTTACGAGTTGTTGGTGATGATGATTGCCATCCAACCTCCAGCAACCATGTCTGGAATTATTGGAGGAGCTGCAGGTGTTTCGGGCGCTGCCGCTGCCGCTGCTGCCGCCAAAGAAGTCAAGCCTTCTGAGGCTGACTTGGATTAAGGAATGATGAAGCCTATGTACATATACCGTTTATTATAGATAAATGCTGATTAGCCAGACCAATCTAATTAAAGAATCGGCCAAGATTTATCCAGGGCCCATCTTCTGAGTTGTAAAAGATCTGGCTATCCATAAAAGATCAAGCTATCCGTGAAAGATCAAGCTATGCGTCGAAGATCTAGTTACCCGTTGAAGGTCTACACCCCAAAAGAAGGGTCACATGGCTAGCTCTGAGTGCCTTACGGGGTGCTCTGCACATAATTATTTAATAACATCTTGAATTAAGTTACATTGAACATCTAGTGATTATACAAATGAATCAGTTCCGTTTTCGTCGGACAGCAAGTCAGTCAGACCAGAATCGAATTATAAAAAATTCGAGATCACGTGCCAGCGTCGCGTGATCAGCCACCTTGCGCTTTGACTCATAGGGCCAATTTTATCATCCACATCTCTACAATATGTCTGTCAACGTTGCCATCATTGGAGCCGGAGTCGTAGGCTCTGCGTTCATTAACCAACTCAAGAACTTGAAGTCTGCCATCAAATTTAATGTTGTGTATTTGGCCAGATCCTCCAAGGAAGCCGTTATCTCCTCAGACTTCCAGCCAATCGACTTGGCAAGCTTTAAAACCGCGTCCGCTTCGCCTGTGTTGCCATTGGACGACTTGGTAAGCTTTTTGAAGACTTCAGGAAAACCTACGCTTTTGATTGACAACACTTCCAACTCTACAATTGCTAACTACTACCCAACTTTCATCAAGCAGGGAATCTCCATTGCCACACCCAACAAGAAGGCGTTTTCCTCGGACTTAAAGACCTGGAATGAGATCTTCGACAACTCTGCTGTGCGTGGTGCCGGTTTGGTTTACCACGAGGCCAGTGTGGGTGCTGGCTTGCCTATTATTGGCCCCTTGAGAGATCTTATGGCCACTGGTGACAAAGTGGAGGTGATCGAGGGTATTTTGTCGGGCTCGTTGTCGTACGTCTTCAATTCTCTTTCCACCAGTGAAGCATCCACCACCAAATTTTCGGACGTGGTTAACACTGCCAAGGAATTGGGCTACCTCGAACCAGATCCAAGGGACGACTTGAACGGAATGGACTTTGCCAGAAAGGTGACCATTTTGGCTAGAATTGCAGGCTTCGAAGTGGAGTCGCCTTCTTCGTTTGCAGTTGACTCGTTGGTGCCAAAGGAATTGGAAGCTTGTGCTACGGGAGCAGAGTTTTTGGAGAAGTTGCCGCAATACGACGCAGACTTCCAGAAGAGAAAGGACGAGGCTTTGAAGGAAAACAAGGTCTTGAGGTACGTGGGAAAGGTGGACTTTAAGCAAAACAAGGTGTCGGTGGGCATTGCCAAATACGACTTTGACCACCCTTTTGCCTCGTTGAAGGGCTCTGATAATGTTGTTTCTTTTACAACCGAGAGATACCCCAACCCATTGATTGTTCAAGGTGCAGGTGCTGGTGCCGAAGTTACTGCCCACGGTGTCTTGGCGGATGCGCTCAAGATTGCCGAGAGAATTGCCAAGTAAGACGTTACATTTTTACGTGGATTCCAACGTGGTATTTACGTGAATCGAATGTGAATGTAAATTTCACAAATATTCGACGTATAAATTGAAAGTGGAATATATTCAACAAGCAACTGGATTCACCTGTAGATTCAGAGTCAAGTGGAACTCAACATGGTAAAAATTGAACTTAACTAACTTAGAATTTACTCGAAGTCGAATAGAGTTTTCTTTTTTTTTGATTGGTAAGAAAACCAATGTGATTATATTCTAAGTAGATTTCGAACATGATAAACGCTTTCCGTTTCGGATCTATCGAGACGTATGATTATCAAACTGGAATAGGATATATGGTGAGAATGACAAGTAGCATATTTATTCTAGATTAGGCTTATCGTGAAAGAATTCGATTAGAAGAGAATTAGACTTGCAGAATTAATGTATCAGAAATTCTATTATGTATACCGGAAGTCGGATTGGTAGGACCAAATAGGGCTTCGATCACATGCCATCCACGTATGCAGCGTCGTAGTCTTCACTCAAATACTTCATGGAGTCACGAAACAATTGCCTTAAAAATTCCTCGTTTTTGCACGAGTCTCTGAACGTCAACATCACCTGTTGAGAGTCCAAAAACGTGTTGTCCGAGGGATCCGAGACCAAGTTGACCATGGTGCTGAGTCGGGAAATATGGATATTATTGGGGGCCAAGAAAAACTCTCCATTCTCCCTTAACTCCACAATGTACGCTCCTGTCTTGTGGATAAACTGTGCGTACTTGAACTGCGATTTGCCCCAGCTATAGCAGATTTCAATGGATTCTTTGGCGAAGAACGATGTGCCTCTGTTGTCAAGCAAAAAGTCCGCCACCTTTAGGAAATGCAAGTGAAAGTAGAACTTGTTCGACCGGAGAATCTCGCAGTCTTTAAACTCATCGTCGGTGAGGGGGTTGACAGCCAACTTTAAGTCCACAAACGAGTGGAAAGGGCTTGTTTCGGGGATTGTACAGAGCTCTCGCCAAGGAGTCTCGATCAATTTGAGCCCATACCTCTCACAAAGTCTCGACCACCCAATGATCGTCTCGTCAATGAATTTCATGCTCGTGTTGAGCCATTGAAGACGGATATGGTAGCAGTGCTCCGGATTGTGAACGCTATCATAGTGAATATCAATCAACTCGGACCGAAATGACTTGCTGAGCGGGTCGCAATTGTACTTGACCTGCTTGCTGATCAAAAACCGCTTCTTCTTGCGATATTTCTGCGAGTCACTGAGAGAGGACGACTCACTGTGCTCTTGCACTAGATGCAGAGAAAGCGTCTTCCGAAGCTCGATACTTTCATTTAGCAATTGAGAATGCATCATGTTGGAATCCACGGAATTGTTTCGGGTACCAGTTGGCGTAGAAGAAGTCAAGTTATTCAGCTCTTTATCACTGGTATTTTTGAAACTTTCCGGATCGCCCTCTCTTTCTCTGTCCCTCTCTCTCTCTTTATCTTTATCTTTGTCTTTTTCCTTCGAATCTTTCTCCTTTTCCTTTTCCTTTTCCTTTTCCTTTTCCTTTTCCTTTTCCTTTTCCTTTTCCTTCGAATCCCTATCACTTTCTTTTCCCTTTCGATTGAACTTGAGGTCTTTTTCGTCCAGAGCCCTTTTCCGGAACCAGCCTTTGGAGGGTCCTGTCTTCTTCATATATGCATTATCAACGTAGTCCCTTGTGAACTCATAGAAGTAGTGACCGTCCAAAAATCCGTGCCGCTCCTCCACGTGGCTAAAAAGCCCTTGATCCATGAGCTGCTGTCCATACTCTGTGGCTACCTCTCTCTCCTCAAGATCCTCAAAAGACTTCACCAACCACGTTACCAAGTCGCTGCCCAAGAAACAATGGGGGTGCATTTTGAAATGCCACGTGCGGTCCACGAGCTTGATTCCTCCAGGAGCCTGTAACTCCATCCCCAATTGGGCCAAACGGATGTTCATGTTGAACCGCAGCCCAATCAAAAGCGAGTTGGTGGGTTTTTGGCCCGAGAGGTCGAAGTACTCGGCCTGTTCATGAAGGAAATCATGGAGGTTTCCGGTGTAGAAGTTGATTTCTGGCAAGACCTGGCGCTTGGAGTCCTTTGCTTCCTTGTGGTCTTCATAACGACCTTTTTCAATAAGCGTGATCAATTTTCGAAGTCCCTCAAGCCGGATTTCCTCCTCGCTGAGACGTTCGTTGTTAATATGGTACGCATTCAGCGAGATCTCGCAGGGTAAGATCACAAACTTCATCTTGTGCAATTCCTTACTCGAGTCTTGAAGCGCATCTTCATAGCCTGCTAGCAACTGATCATACTGGTTCCAGTTGAGACTCCCCTGCTGCAGTATCGTGGTATCTATTTGTGAAGGTGAGAACTCGTCTGCATACCGGGTTCTTATCGACGGAACACTGGTGATGCGAGGTCCCAAATTGATGGGATTTTTTTGCAGAGAATCAGCCTGTTTTCGAAAAAGCTGCACGTTCACAGAACCATTATAGTCGTAGAAAAGCCGGTGGATTTCTTCGTTCAATGAAAGATAGATCCGGACACCCGTACAGTCGCCTGAGGGGAAGTACTTGACAACTCCTTCCGGGTAACCACCCGACTTTCTCTGCGCTTCCACAGTCTTAACTCTGTCTCCGTAACAAACCTGGAAACCCATTGCCAATCGTAAACGGATCATCTCGCGCATCAAGTCCTTGCTAGACTCGAGGTGCAAGCGGTTTTCTAGGTTAAGCGAAACCACGTAGATCTGGAAAATGTAGTCTGAGTCAATTTCAGCACTGGTAGGGAATAATGTTGTACCGACGGGGAGTGCTGCAGGAGCCTTCAACGACCGCCAGCGAAACATCTTTCGGCGAATATTTGGGGGGAGCACATCCAGCCACCGAGAGCACGACGTATCAAGAACCTGTGGTCTGGAAGGGTTCTTGACCACCATCCAATATGGGTTATTTTGGTCCCGTTCGGCCATCTCGAGCTCAATTGCAGAAGCCCGGGAATCGCTTTTAGCCTTGAGTTCGGTGTCTTTTCTCTTACCAAGGCCAAGAGTAGATGTTTGAGACGCGGATTTTCGGAGGGCCGCCGATTTGGGAGCCAAGGAATTTCCAGATTGAGAGGTTCCGAGCCGAAAGTTTCCTGGAGCCTTTCCAGTTAGAGATTGGAGACGGAATTTTGACCCGGATCGGGATATTGTCTCGTTTGATCTTGAAAATGGGACACTGGTCTGTTCTCCACCCTCCTTGGAGTTCTTTTCTTCGCTATCCTTGGGAGACTTTTCCTCGCCGGCCTTATTCAATGTGTACAATGACGATAATGCCGAATTGGACATGGACGTGTTGGTGACCAAGCCATTCACGCTAGTATTCGTAACCAACCCGTCCACCGAAGTATTTGGCAAATTCAAGGCGTTTAAATTCAAGCGGTTCAAGCTCAAGTTCTGAGCGCTGGAAATGGAATCGGCCTTGGAAACTGTGTCCACGCGAGCCTCTGGTTTGAGAAGAGAAAGAGTGGCGTCGTTGATGTCGATCTTTTTCGAGTGGTTTTTCCGGGAAACAGGCCGAAAAATCTCATCGTCGTATGCATTCATGGCCTCCACGACGGGCACGTGGTCCTTGAAGTTGAGACGGCTCAACTGTATATCTTTCAATTCGTTCTCCATGAGCCCCATCATCTGCAACTCGTAGATCTTGCACCTGGAAACCCACTGGGACTTGCTATTTTTAGCGGCAGCAAAAAACGAAACATCGCACCATTTCGGCACCACATGGCGAATTTCACCCCCAACATCCTTGTACCTGAATAAGGGCACAGTATGCAATGGAGGTTGCGAGAGGCACACGATATCCAACGCACAGTCCAAGCTGAACATTTTCTTGGAAGTTTTAAGCATGAGATCGTAGTCCACATCAAAAAGGCCAGTTCCTGGTGAGATCACCACCAAGTGGTTGACCGAGTGACGAAGGTCGGTGTCCTTATTTTTGTCCGTGGCCTGTACCAACGCCAAGTTGATTGCCTCAAGCAAGTTGCCCTTGACGGCAGGACACGGTTCGCCCTGGATGAAGCAAGTCCGGCCACTTTCCTGGTGCAAAAGAATATCTCTCTTAAAATTGGCAAATTCAAGTCGAAGATTGGCCATGATCTTATCCCAGATGAACACACTGACCTGATCCACAACCACACGGTAGTAATCCTGACACTTTCTAGGCCTTTCGCCATGGCCAAGCGAGATCCACGGGGAGTCTGTAAGGTCCACACACGTGAACAACACGATGGTGATGGCATGGTGAGACGCCTGCGCCCGCCATTTCTTGAAAATCATGGGGAACAAGTTATTGACAAGCTTATGAAACATGATCTCGCCATTCTCCTCGAAATGCCACATTTCCCGCGCCAACTGGATTAGAAACACCATCTTTCCACTCTCACTGCGGAATATCACGTTGGTCCGCTGGCCAATGTAACCACTAGCCACCTTCCGTCCATTCTTGAAAAGGAACCGCACAAGCCCCACACGGCTGCCCAAGTATGAGAGCCGCTGGTCCACATGGCAGCATGTGCCCACGAGTTGGGACGAAAGGTTCCACTGCAGGTCACGTGAGAAATTAACGTCTTTTAAGTACACTTCCACGGTATCTAACTCCACAGCGGCCACATTTTCCACACACCGCACTACCACTGCAGTCCGGGGCGGTAGCCCAAGCACCTTCTGGAGACTGGAGTTGAGCGAAATGGACTTCTGTTTGGCGTTCTTGAGCACAAAATTGGCCTCAAACACCCGGAACACGAACGGCTTGCCCTGTTTTTTTGCTGCTACCATTTCGTAAACTTCACCTGCCCGGAGGCCCGTCGATGCGGAATCGGCCACAATTTCTTCGGAATATGCCCCGTACTCGTGGTACCAGAGCACTAAAGGAATCTCAGATATCGGTTTTGACGCGTCAGATCCAATTTCAGAGCTCTCTCTCGGATATTCACGCTCTCTAGGCTCAATTCTTGCCTTACTACTTCTTTCGGAAAGTTTTTCAGGAATTCTGTCGGGCCGCCCCGTCCTTCGGCCCACCACCAATGTGGTGCCGACATTTTTCATATTTCCGCTAGTCATATTACCATGGCGTTCACTCATGTAACGTGGAGTCGGCAATTTTACGTTCTGCCGTAGATACTGGGAGAGATCGTCATCATGATATTTCTTGGCATATCGCGCATGCTGCATTACGTCTCTAGGAGCAGCTTCACTACGGTAGTTTTAGGAGTTGGGTGCTAGTCTTGATGTGCGGCACTCATCCGGTACTGCATATATACACTGATCCAAATTCTATGTATAACCAGTTTTGGTCTGACAATTAACTAATTCAATTTCGTTTACAGCGCTACCTATACTTTAATCAGCTCTTAGATTACTCATGTACAACCTATTCAATAGATGTCGTAAAGTCATTCGCTTATTTGCTCTTGATTGTAGAGTGATTCTGGCGATAACCTGTGACAGTTTTTTTATTGAAACCATTCCATGGTTAGAGTAATACATTCATATTTTGGTTGGTAGATATTCTTTTGATAGTATTCACTCGACAGCACGTTCTTCTTTGAATGCAGTTCCTGCATATCAACCGGGTGATGGCTTCTTCAATGCTGACTGTAACCCAAGCTCAATCATTTCTAAATTGTAGCTTAATCCTGATTTGACATGATCACCTTAGTAGCTGAACTTTAAAGCTCAATCATAATACGACTCAGTCTTTAATGATGACTGATCCCCAACTTTTCCCAATTATATCGCGCTTGGCTTCACATATTCTCTTAGAAAATAGGCATGAAATCTTGAATCTTCAGCCAATTCTGGGTGGAACGATGTTCCCAAAGTTTTGCCCTGTCTGACGGCCACCACAAATCCACTTTTCAATGCATACAATACCTCAACCGGCGCTTTGTTTGTAGTAGGAAAGCTGATAGTTACGCCATTGGCCGGAATATTGGTGGGCCCTACCGATTCCCGTGTTGGCTGCAGGATATTGATTGCATTTACCACCGGTGCCCGTATGAACACTGCCTGGAACAGAGTAAGCCCGGGAGCAAACAGGCTAAAGTCACAGGCCTGCTCAAACAGATCCAATTGTCTGCCAAACGCATTTCTGATCACGGAAATGTCGAGTCCACCAAGACACTTTTGCTCCGGTTTCCCATTATCAATTTGACTGCTGAGGAAAATCAAGCCGGCACAAGTGCCCCACACAGGTTTCTTGGCGCAGAAGTCCTGGAGCTCGTCCAAAAGACCATTTCTTTCGGCGATATACGAGATACTAGTGGATTCTCCCCCTGGAATGACCAACGCATGGCATTTCCGGAGTTCCGCCGCGGTTTTGACCTCCGCAAATTCAAGTCTCAATTGCTGTAGATCTTGGTCATTGGCAGCTTCTTTGAGACATTCAATATGTTCGATGAAGGCTCCTTGAAGGGCAAGTACACCAACGATCATGAGCGTTTATCAATAGCCGACGGAATGAAAAAAAATAAAATAAAAAATAAATAACTGAAATCAACGGTCAATATCAACAATCAAAACGAGCGAGATCAACGAATCGGAGAGGGTATTATATTAAATCAACGCTCGACTTTAATGACTAAAGTCAACACCCAATGATCAACGTTCAATTTAAAAAGAGTGAAATTTCGAACAATTTCATTTTTTGCGCTTCTTCAGAGTCTACTCTATTTGCCCGTGTATTGCCGAAGACAATAGGAGTGCGCGGAAAGCCGCGGGACTTACGTGAAATGAGCTCACAATACAGCATCTGGGAATGCCATCATGTGACTGTGACCAATGCTCTGCATATGAGCGATGTTCGCACGTTGACTCAATGAATTTGGGTCCGCTACAGCGCAAATAGCGCTGTTTTGCGAGCAATTTGATGACTCACGGGTCTCTGCTGCGCCATTATCCTGCATGTAACTCAAAATATTTCCTGCGTAGGCCAGTTTCTTCGCGCCAAGGACGCGGCTCTACCTTAAACCCGCCTGCGCAATATGCAGGTTAACAAAACCCCATAAATACGTGGCATAAGCTACATTTCGCCCAAAAAAAGTCGAGACCAAGAAAAGTCGAGACCAAAAAAATTCGAGTACAGTTTAGACAAGTCAGTCTGAGCAAAATCTCTTGATAGATCTAAAAAAGTATTCAAGGCGGAAAACCCCAGTTTTGAATTAAAAGAGCAGCCAAAATGAAAGACTGCAAAACTAATTCCGGCTTGGCCCAAATGTTAAAAGGCGGAGTTATTATGGATGTCGTCAATGCGGAGCAAGCATTGATTGCTGAAAAGGCAGGTGCATGTGCCGTGATGGCGTTGGAGCGTATTCCTGCTGACATGAGGGAGTCCGGTCAAGTCTGCAGGATGTCTGACCCCGCCATGATCCGGGAAATCCAAGAGGCTGTCTCAATCCCCGTGATGGCAAAGTGCCGGATTGGCCACTTTGTCGAAGCACAGATTCTCGAGCAATTGAACGTGGATTACATCGACGAATCCGAGGTCTTAACCCCTGCAGACTGGGCCCACCACATTGACAAGGACAAATTCCGTGTGCCGTTTGTGTGTGGAGCCAAAGATCTTGGCGAGGCTTTGAGAAGAGTCAACGAAGGAGCTGCCATGTTGCGGACCAAAGGAGAGGCTGGAACTGGAGATATTTCCGAGGCAGTTAAGCACATCCGCAAGGTCAAGGGGCAAATCGACGAGGTGTTGAAGCTCAAGGGCGATGACTTGGCTATCAAAAACGTCGCTTTCGAATTCCGTGTAGACGAGAAACTTGTTCGTCAATTAGTCGACAACAACGGAAAACTTCCAGTGGTGAACTTTGCTGCTGGAGGCGTGGCTACTCCCGCAGACGCCGCCCTTTGTATGCAATTGGGATGTGACGGAGTTTTCGTGGGGTCGGGAATCTTCAAATCAGAAAACCCTGAAAAGTTGGCCAAGGCAGTGGTGGATGCCGTGACCCACTTCAAGGACGCAAATAAGATGTTAGAGGTGTCCGCGGGCTTGGGACAATTGATGTTTGGAAAGAGCATCGACACCATTTCCAAAGAAGGTAGATTGGCTTTCAGATAATTGTACATATTCTCCCTGGGATTTTCAACATCTTCAGAAGAACTTAGACTTGTTTATATCTAAAGAGTGCTTTGACAAAACGTAGATTTCTGGCCATGATATTATTTCAGAAAAAAACATAGATTTATCATCTAAAGAAGGTGAGCAAACTGGCCCTCTCATAATCTCAAGAAAATAGAGACAGTACGTTTTCATATTGTTATCTCGAAAAGCCTTTATCTCAAGAAAACCTTGGATAAGACGTCGTAGACATGTTGGCTGTTTTGTTCAAGAGTGACAATTTCCTTAACAAACCGAGATAAGTCTTTTGGAGCTGACTCCGAGATGCCCAAGTCTTCTGAGCATACAAACAACTTATCGGGCCGGAGGTTCTTGAGGATGCTAAAGTAGCCGTCGATATTGGAGCACCTCAAAAGCTTGTAGTTATGAGTGACTGATTGGGGCAAAGGCCCAGTGTCTTCGAGTTCAATTCTCTGCTCGAGATCGTCAATGGAAAGATATGGAGGAAGGATGAAGGTGACATTGTTGGCCGAGAGAAGAATATCCGCAAGGGGCAAGTCAGAGCTCAATATGGAGTGCAGCAACGTCAAAGCGATGGATTTCTTGGGGTTAGCGACCTTGACACCGGACATGGTTTCCACCTCCGCCTCGTCCTCGATCTCTTGTCTCTTGCTGAATATGTCATAGGCCTTGTATGCGACAGCAGCAAGCGAGGCCACGGCCAAAGCCGCAATGTATGTCTGGGGAGTTTTTCTTCTGGCCATAATCAGGAAAGCTCCAATGCAAAAAGTGAATTTGCGTTTCGGCTTTTTTTCTGTTTGATTCGACTGCAATCAATATTGTGGTGCACAAAAAATATCTCTTCAGTTCTTTGGGTATGGATGGAAGTGAAATATCGGGCGCGTTTTCGGGGTATGAAGCGCAAGTGATATCGCATGCGATTAGTGCGCGGCGCGATCTTGTGGGGAAACGAGAGACCAACTTTTTTCCCCAAATTTGGGTCATGGCTGCAATTATCACCCCGCCCACAAAAACCCACAAAAATCACCCACCAATTAGAAGTTGAGCAATTTGGGCAGCCAACAATAAAACGATTTTGAAATTAGACGATGTCAAGCACTCATCGCTAATGCAGTCAGGCAATTAGGAACCCAACCAATTGAAAGCACCTCAGAAGTCCATTCAATCTTTATTCAGTTACATGACATCCGTAAAGTTCTTTATTCCTTGACATCCTTACAATGAAGTTTCTTATTCAATTCAGTATTTAATTTAGTTCTATTGTTGGTATTGGTACGGATTATAAAAATTAAAGCATTAGAATTCATAAGCAATTACGCATTTATATAGTTCTGTAGTTGCGTAATGTATCGAACGGTTCATCGTGCAACTTCAATCGACGTTTGGCGAAAAGCGTCCTGTGTGAAAGGGCATACATGAAGGACTAGTTACTTGACACATCATGGATTTTCGTCTTTCACCTCGCCTTCAACTTCTTCCTTTTTCAGATTCTTCTTCTCTTTTCAACTTTTTCCTCTCTTTTTAACTTGGACGACTTAATTTCTTTTGTCTGTATCGTGTCTTGTTATCTCGTCGTCGGCTTCTTAGATTTCATTGGTTAAAATTTCCACGCAATGGTTCATCTCGCCTTCATCTAACGACTTCACGTAAAGACACTTCCGCAACAATTCCTGGTCGATGGGGAAATCGTAGTTGGCTGCCCACTCTATGGACTGCGATAACGACTTGACGATATGGACCGAGGTCCTGAACCGGGAGAAGTTGATCATGGTATTATCCTCCTTGCTGCCTGCACTGGCAAAACTGGTCTCGGTGGTGCTATCTCTGTGGTGTGGGGTCTTGGCCTTGATGAATTTGGGCCTCTCAGCATTGAATACCAAATCCGAGAGGTACAAACCCACAAATGGAATGCAACCCTTGGATGGGGTTATTTGGTTGGTACACAACCGGATGTTGACAAAGTTTTTCATCGGAGACGTCAATTGTTCCAAGTGCTTAAGCGTGAGAATGTCGCCTGGGGGCAAGCCCTTCCACGTGTCCTTCAACTTGTTAACCTTTTCACTGGTGATGGCCAAAATCAACTGCATCAACGTGGAGAAGTTTTGCATCTCGTAGCAGTGGTAAGCCACGTGGATCAATCGGGAGATGATGATACGCCGCTCTTCTTCCCTTGTCGTAAGGAGGATTTCGGAAATCACCCAATTGACCACCAAGTTGAACCTTGCGATCACCAAGTTCACACCCTTGTTTTTGTTGTAATAGTCCTCGTTTACCAAAATACCCAACCAACTGTTTACAGGAGTCAAGTCTTTGTTCCACTTGAGCTCGATCAACTCTTTCCAGTCGATTTCTTGAAGCATATCCTTCTCGATGATGGTAAAGTGTTCTGCAATGGCCTTGGCACTGTAGCTCAAAATAAACGACACGTGGGTCTTTTCTGCCATCACATGCTCGATGTTCAACACTGAAGACTTCAAAGAGTAGCCGTCGAACACCACTTTCGGACTCAAAAACGAGTACGGGCTTTCACTGTTAGAGTTAGCCGAGAACATGGCGTTCAAGTTGCCGGTATGTTGCGAGGTGGACGCAGGTACTCGTTCCCTTGTTTTGATGGGGGTGACGGGTCTCTTTTTCAAGTCATCCTCGACTTCCGAAGAGTAGTCAATTGCATCTTCAGTCACGGCATTATTAATCTCGTCGAGAATCTGATCAGTATCCACGGTTTTATTACTGTTTTTGACTGCCGAAACTTTCGCCACCTGAGAGTCCAAATATAGCTCTGCCTCTCTCCGCTCTGCGTCGAGCTTGATAAGCTCATCACCGCGAGAAACTCTGTCCGTAGAGTCTCTATAAGATCTGGATTTTTCGGTAATCGAGGTCCACACTTCAGGAATCAAATTTCCTGCAGACGTGCTAGAAAGAATGGTGGCATTCTCGTAGTCTTTTTCACCCAAGCCTTCCAATTTGTATAACGCATACTGCACGGGGTTTTTGCATGTAAAGGTTTCATCAGGAATGGAAGCTAATTCCTTCAAAGCGTGAGTACTGATTCCAGGAATGGCCACCGAAGTCAATGACGACTTCAACGACATTTCATTCACCGTGCTTTTCTTCTTTTGTCCTCTCAAAATCTGCGAAAAAACAGAGCTGTCTGAAAGCTCCGACAGTCTTCTAGATTCCTTTAAGACTTTGGTGGTATACAACAGTGTCTGTTCCATCTCCTGGTTGAAAGGCAATTCCGTCAACGCATAAAGCGTGCTCTGCCTCACGCTCTTCTTGGCAGATGAAGATCTCGAGAGGAAAGAAGTTCCAGATGCTCTCATGTTCCTGGTGATGGAGAAATTAGATACTTTGCTTAACCTCACCTCATCCTTGATATCTGCAAATTTTCTTAAGTCATTGTAGCCAAACTTCTTCTTGAGATTGGTGCTTTTGGAGCCACTGTCTGTTTTGAGTTCGCTGAACACTGAATATGCCGAATCGTAACTGACGTAAGACTTTACCGAAGAGTCTCTTCTGTACAAAGAGCCACTGGAGTTTCTCGATACCGCCGATAGCCGCTTATTCATAGAGGAAGTGGCAATTTGCTCGTTCAAGCTGATGCGCTGCACCAATCTATGGCGCATGGATTGAGGACTCATGGCTATACCCAAATCGTCGACTTCTTCATTGTAGCATTCCAAATCGCTGGAATCAAACTCATAAGATTGCGACGTCTGGGATGTTTCTTTCGTTGCTGAAGCCTGACCTTCCTGTTGACTTTCTTGTTGATCTTCAAACACGTTGTTTGCCTGTTGATTTCCAGGCACCTGAATTTCCTGTTGAATTTCAGAAACCTGGTTTTCAACCTGACTTTCTTCTTCTTCTTCAGAGGTCTGATCTTCGACCTGGTCTTCCTGCTGGTTTTCAGGAACGTCGAAATACTTCGTGCCAGGTCTTTCCTCGTCATCTTCATCGCCCAACAGTGCTGAATTTTCGAGAAGAAGTCCCTCGTCATTCCAATTAATACTGGTAACTCTTCCAAAAGACGAACGTTTAGAGCTGGTGGACATCTTTGTACAATCTTCAGGGACATCATTTGCAGCATCCGTCTTCGGTGCCTGTTGCTCATGGCAAAAGAGATTATCAATTTTCTGGATATTGAGCTCAGAAATGTCTTGAATAGATAAATCTTTGTTGGAGGTGTCCGCGGAAATATGCTTTACGGAGGGTTCCGAAGCGATTTCTGGCAATAAGACGGAGTTCTTGGATTCCGCGTTCTTTCTTTGCCGTTTAGGCGAAAACTCAATAGCCGATTTGTTGATTTCATCGTAAATGTTTTCGGTGATGGTCTGGCTTGAATCATTGATGTAATAGCGAATCACATACTCCAACTCATCAATAATGCGGGCACTGAGAATATCCACTCTGTCGCCAATATCATGCTCCGGGGTCTTTTCATCGGGGCTCACGGCCACTTCTTTAGAGTCGTCACCCGAATCTTCGTCATGCAACTTAGCAAATGTTTCATACTCCAGCTTAAGGTCTGGTGTATGGAAATTTTTGGTCCAGCTGGCCACGACCTTCTTGAGTGATCTCTTTCTTCCGACCTCATCATCCAAGTGGGAGGGCCGAGGAGGAGCATAAGGAGGTTTGAAGCTGTGGGTGCGCTTCTTAAAAGGCGAGTGGTCGAAAAGGTTCTCATCCATCTTTTTAGCCGGCGTAGCAGGGAGAATTTCCTGAATTCTCGACGACGGAAGTGAAATAAGGCCATTGGTGGAAAATCCCACCTCTGGATGAGAAGGGTTTTTGCGCCATTCGTCATTTGGCTTTGTTTTTTTTAACGCCAACGAAGAGTCAGAAATGTTCATGTAGTTGTGCTTGACTCCCGAATTTTTGAAAGATGTAAGCGGGAGCTGAAAGTTTGGATTAGGTTGCTTGGAGAGCCGGTGTCTGTTAGCCGAGGGTGTAGTGGTGAAGGCCGGGTTGTTGAGTGTACTCCACGCATCTTTGTGGAAGTGGGGAGAGACATTATCCTTGGTGAAGTCCTCAAGCTTAATGTTTAGCGATTGGCGAGAGGATTTGTGCTGAGTCAACAAGTTGCTGATGGACAACTGTGGATTTTCGTCAGTAGGACTTTGGTCGTAGATCAAAACCTTGTGATGGGCTTTCTGGTCGTAGAGCGACAACATGGCCGAGCGTCTGTATGAAGGATTAGTGTGGATAGATGCTTCAGTGGGCGACTTGGTCAACTTCTTGGCATAAAAGATGTCCGAAGCCATAGGCAAAGGGTTTAGTTCAACATTAAGTACAGAGAACTGGTGCTGAGGAAAAAACTCATTGAGCTGGGTGATCCAGTGTATTTTGAGGTCCAGAAGGACTTTGAGCTCGAACTTCATGGTGGGCTTGACCAAGCCGGAATCCATGGTTATGGCATTGATATTGGTTGTGAAGTAGTCACATAACTTCTCATCAGGCTCGAAATCGTCCACGAAATAGTTGAGGATCCAATGTCTTAGCACCACAAATGTTCTTAGAAGAACCGACTTCCCTAGCTGCTCAGTCTCAGTCTTCCAGGAATTAATGTATTGCAACGACCAGGTCAAGCGAGTGATCAACAACCTGAGCACAATGTGTGGCTTAGTGAAGTTACGAAACGTCAAGAAGAAATCACAGATGAGGTTGTAGTCAATAATCTCCGGAGATGTCAACTGCACGATCAAGGCCTTCAACGTGGCGGAGACGATTTCGTCGGGGGATTGAGGGTCAAACTTCACCACTGCATCTTCACTACCGTCATTCTTGAGGCTGGGAAAATAATGATAGTCATCGAAGATGCATTCATTATGGCGGTTGTAGAAGAAATCTTCATGAATGTTGCCCTCATAGTATATGGCGGGCTCACGTTCGGTTTCCATAGATCGATTTACCGGCAGCATGTTGGAAGCAAAATCTTTTTCTGAGAGGTCGCTCATTGGTATGATAAAGGGGGCGAAATTTAGGGGTTGTTTCAGGTGTGTATCAAATGTGTATCAGAATAAGTCTGCGGGTTTGGTGGCGATTGGCTGGGAGGAAATGGGAGCTCGGAAATGGGGCCGGATGCTGATAATGAACGTCGTGAAGCTGGAAAGGAAAATGGGGTCGGGCACGAAAGTGGTTTCGGAAATGGGTAAAGAACGGAGGTTGTTGGACAAACTGTGCAAGGAATGGGCGCTTTGGAGCGTGAAGATTGGAGCGTGTTTCGGAGGACGCCTTAAGCTCTAAGCAGGTGGAGTTGAACGCAAAAAAGACTGGATTGTAGCTATTTTGAGTAGCTTGTTCTCTACAGCTTCAGGTCTAGTGCAGGTAAACAAAGCCTTAATTCCTCGATTTCCTGTTGGGTGTATCGATGTCGTCAGCACATTGTTTATGGCGTTGTTTATTTTTTCCTCGTCGCGTCTGTACTGTATATGTAGTGTTCCTGCATCTACGTATCCTTTTACGAGATCCTCGTCGCCATAAGAACGCTGGGTGGCACGGCATGCCGTGGAGGAGGCGCTCAATGCAGTTGTTAGAGTGCTGGGCTTCTATCTAGAGCCATATTTTTGGATTGCATGTGCTATTTTAAGTCGGTGTACTGCATGGGGCGCACTGCATTCCCTTCCTCAGGGCTCCACGAGACAATCGTCCATCTTAGAAGCTTTCCTGCGGGTGTGGAACACTGGCTTTCTAGAGTGGCTTAGAGTACCCGAGCTATAATATAATCAGTAGTGCATAATCTGGTATGCATACATGGTCCCAGTATGCTATGGCAACACATACAGAGAGGTCTAGGGCTAAGTGAAAGAGGTCTAGACCAGGATGCCTGTGTACAATACGCGGCGAAATTTAGCGTCCACCAACATTAGGAGTCGGCTAGCGCGACCATGCGTATTATCTGCAGAAGCATAATAAAACAAAGGTTAACTTTGGTGCGACCGGTCTAAGACCAGTGTATGCACACCTATATAAACACGGCAACAATTTGAAATGCACTGGCGACTTAAAGCGTCAGCACTGCAGATAGTCGAGATGGTGGTGGTAGACTGTATCCAAGCATTTTTGTATACAGGTGGTACATAGACGATGCTACACGTATTGCAGATAGATTATAATTATTGCAATAAACGGGCTACACCTATTGTAAGAAGTGGAATTAGAGTAAACAATTCTAATAAACAGCAATACAGAATGTACAAAAAATACCGAAAATGCTTAGACATAAAAATAGAGTCCCGTAGGTAGACTACACCGCTTACTAACCCCTCTAGTTTCAATAGCTCCATAACTCTCTTCATTCCGTTTACTATGGTGCCAATGCTTCCGAATTTAGAGTGTCCGGGGCTGTCTTCTAAGTCCGTATGACTTATCACGATGAATGATGGTGTTAGCCTGGCCATCAGCCCCTCTTTGAGTTGAAAGTTTTTCGAGAACAGAAAAACAGAATCTTGGACTTCGACACACATGTTGCATTCACGGGCAGTGTCTCTCATCACGTGCCTCAGAACATGTGTTTGTGAACACATGCAAGTAACCATGCAGTATTAGTCACGTGTGTTGCCCCGGTTCATGTTAGCCTCGATCACCGACTTCAACGTGGCAAAAGGTGAGGCCTTAAATGACTCATTCGTAAGAACCTTCTTAAACCGCTCACTTTCAGCACGCAAAATTTGCTGGTGCCCCGTGTGCTTCTGAGGATTGGGCTTGTTGGCCTGGACCTTCTTCTTGTCCTGCACGTAGGCCCCGCTGTCCACACTCGGCCAGTTCATCGCTTCATTTTTGGTGACAAAATTCACAGATGTTTCCGGTAATGTCTGGAGGAGCTCTGACATATCGGGACGCAATTCTGTGCGGCGTTTTTTGTGTCCAGCTTTGGTAACTCCTTTGATGGCCGACCGCTGAAGCTTCTGGCTGAAGGATTCGGACTTATTTCTCTGTTTTTCCTTCTTGCTTATTTTGGAGAGTTTCAACATAGGATTTTCGTGAAAAGAGGCACTAGTGTCTGAAACGGTAGTCCGAGCCTTACTTGGCCCGCTTTTTTGGGCGGCCTTGGCTCGAAGCCCGGGTTTTTTGAGTGCCATTTGGAGTTTGTAGTGCTATTTGCTTTAAGCGCACTTGAGATGGGGGAGTGCAGATGAATACATCAGTACACCAAAATGGGGAACCCTGGGTGGACTCCTTAGAAGAGCCCTCGGTTTAGCTGGATGTTGTTCTTGTCCTCAGGATGTTCTTCTTTTTATTCCCCTGTATAAACCTTAATATTACCTTGAAGAACGCTTGCATACCCTGGTACTCCTCGCAAAGACCAACTTCTACCCCGTACACCAGAATTCTCCAGCAAAAGACCCGACATATGGACCAAGGAATGTGTGTAAAGATATATAGCGTGAAAGAATGTGAAAATACACATTCTCAAATTATTATCTGACTGAACTGGGTTTAAGCGGACCAGGGGCCGTGGTAATAGAGAGCCCTATTATGTGCAGTACGCACAAAATTCCATTCGAGCTTCCCTTCCAGACCCTGCTTGAAATTACTAGAAACCACAAGTTACATTTTTTGTGAGGAAAGTGGAAGTTTACTAATGTGCACACCGCATGCTCTTAAAAGCAGGTCTAGTAACAGTGTTTTACTTTGCTGATATGGCCTGGTGCACGGATGCCCTACCCCCATCCTTGGCAACATTCCGAATTTCCACCATGTCCAGCTAGATAGAGACTTAAACAAATTGAACTCTGTTATTATAGGTGTATACATCAACCTTGAGGTTTTTCATAGCCTCCACATCATTCATGGTTTGTATCTCTGCCCTGTGAATCCCAATCTGGACCTATTTAAGACCCATTATATGCAGTATATGAAATAGGTCAATTAAAGCTAAGTCGTTCGAATTCGGTGTTTATACACAAGCTTTAAAACAGAATCGACTACCGTCTTTTTTATATACAGGAATAAGACAGTTTTATAGCTTTGAATTCCTCTCAGAAATCATCAACAAAAAAATTTCGTGAATTAATACTAGGCGTAACATAAAGTGCTAATACTAGATCCGTGAGCACAAAAGTATCTAAATTTTCAATGTCTATTCATCTCCATATATTTTTTCCTATTTCTGGGTCCATCTAAGCTCACAAACTATATCAGTTTTTTGCACACGTTGATACATGACTATCTTAGGCTATATGTGCAGGGGTGTGTTGCCCATTGAAATTATGACGTATCTATCGCTAGATTCCATCTATATGATCTCTCTATATACCTATAGCTCCTATACTCCCCAAAAGTTTCTACCTATACACCTATACGTACTACTTCCATTATTCTACGTGAAACGTTTTGAAGCTGTAGCACTTGGAACTATCTTTTTCATTGATAGCAGCCCTGGTACCCTTTTGAAGCACTGGCTATTATTGACTATATAATTGACCCGAAAACATAGACTAATAAACTCAGGGAACCTATTAATCATAACTTTTTTTGTTCATAATCTAACATTTATTCCTGGCTCAAGTACCACTCTACTATTGATCTTCATACTCACTGAATACCAATGAATGCCTTTCAACAATGTTTTAATAATGATTTCATGCTCATTGATCAGAATTCCGCTCACATAATCTACACTGACCACAATACCACTGACCTGAACCCACCTAGTATTCATTACTACTCATATTACCTGGGTGACCTTAAGATTCACTTAGCAACCACTGACCAATAATGAATTCAAGACCACTGTTAAGATTCTTTTAATATACTCTTAATGCATGACCCATAGTTTGATTTGGAGTGAATATAGTCTTCTGCTGGAGCAGAATGGGCTCGACTTCTCGATCAGGTGTATCAGCCAATGTACGGGTGGGCCTTTTCATGCAGTGTACACTCGACCAACATGGGTAGTGTGTTGCTTATCAACCAACAATACTACACATTTGCTAACTGTTATTCAGCTTTCCTCTCTTTTAATTCAAATTTATTTACTATTTTCGAAAAATGTATTTAGTTCTACATACTGATCCATCTCTATGTATCAATTTATATACGTACCTCTATATTGATCTGCGCCTGCACAACTTATATATACATAAAAGAAACTGATTCTTATTCAAAGAGTGAAAAAACGCCTAGATCTAGCCCAGCACCAGGAACTTGCTCTGCCAGAATAAATTGTACTTGCATAACACCAAAACTTTCTTATGACCTGCACACAGCACACACCGAGATGAGCCGCTGAAAACGCGACACCATCTCACACATCACCACCCAATACTCCAACCAAAATAACACCTATAGCAGCTCTTATATAAGTCCGTGCGTGATGAGTTTGCCCGGTAATGGCACCCCAAATACCGGTGCCGCGCAAAACACCCGATCTCTTCCGGGCTCTTCGGAGAAACCACTACGAACGGCCGAGGCCGAAAACCTCCCCGAGGCCGAAAATACCGAGATTGACCTTGAAGTAAAGCCCAAAAATGAATCAATGGAAGTCAAAAGTGATGCAAGAATTGAACTAGACCTCAGAAGAGAGTCAAAAATCGACGCCTCCAAAATCTCTGCCTACGCCAGACTCGATTTTGAAAACTACACCTTCTTTGTGCAGACCTTGCAGGTTGTTCTAGGGCGCAAGTCCAGCAATGAGCTTCTCCTGGCGGCCCAGCATTCCGTGGACGTGCATTTGTCGTCCGGTAAAGCGATTCTGAGGCGGCATGCCAAGATATTCTACAATTTTGGCACGCAGCGGTTTGAAATTTCCGTTTTGGGCAGGAATGGGGCTTTTGTGCACAACCAGTTCGTCGCCAAGGGCCTCACCGTGCCCCTCACTGATAGTACCAAAATCCAGATCGGAGATATTCCGTTTACGTTCGTATTGCCATCGATAGAGCCTGCACAAGACAAGAAAAATGGGGTTCCGCAATTGTTCAACCCGCTGGATGCGTTAAATCTCCGCACAAATCTATATACGTCCCCTAGGAAGACTTCTCGACTGCTGTTTTCGGGCGCTGTTACCCCAGATGCCGAAAAGTTGCCTCTTTTGATGAAAGATGGTGCAAAGCGGGGTCTAGGAAGAGATGGTGCTTTGAAGGAGGTCCCAGGAAAGGAAGGTGTAGCGCTCAAAGCCGATCTCGTTCGTCGGCTCTCCATTGCTCGGCGAAAATCCCTACTGTCGGCTTCAGCAGATGAACTTAATGCACTTATCTCCGAGCTCGAAGCAGACCCAGTCAACGAGATGATCGAATTGGACGAGGATGTACGCACTTTGCTCAAAAATTCTTATCAGCTACTGAAGGAAGAAATAGAGAAGGAGGAGGACGAAATCGACCGTTTGGTTCAGCAGCACAACATGCAGGAAGGCGACATTCTTGACGATCTGATGGACAAGGACGATTTTGGCGATGGCTTGGATGTCAATGTCCTTGATCAGGAAATTGCGTCTCTAGCGCCTCTTCTCGACTCCCAGCCTGACAAGAACGCATTCGCGAAAGGGCCTCGACCTGAGCTCGGAAGATTGCCGAATGAGGATAAGAATGCGGGCCGCCCGGCGGGCCTCATCAGAATGGGCAAAGCCGCCACCATCCAGCCGCCACCCAACAAAGTATACGGCCGCATCCTGGCGCTGCCGCCGTATCCAGGCTACACCCCAAACTATATGGGACCTGCGGGCTCCCAAACGTTCCCTCCATATAATGGGTACTCCTACCACCAGCTCCCTGTGCAGATGCTTCAAGTCCTGGTGGAGCCTATTGAGGTGGTTCCTGCCCCTAAATCAGTGGTTCCCTTTAGGGCAATCACTGTGGATCCTGATTTGCACGAAGAGGCGCCCATATGTGTTCTAAAAACCCTCATACCAACCACCCGGCCCAAGCTCCCGCTTCGAAAACGGGACCAACCATACAGAAAACCCAAGGTACAGAGTATCAAAGAGGTTCCCGAACAGTTCAAAACAAAACCTGCCATGAGCATCCTGGCGATGGTCAGCACGGTTTTGAAAGACAAGAAGCTCACTTTGAGCGAAATTACCGACACAATCAGGGACTTGTTCCCCTACTATAAATACTGCCCTGATGGCTGGCAGTTTTGTGTGACTCACATTGTGAAATATAACAAGATGTTTCGGGTAGTGCACCAACCAGAGATCGAAGCCGACTGGGTTTGGGCCATGGATAACAAATTTCTTGAGGAAAAAGAGAAAACAAGAAAACGCCAGCATGAAGTGGCAATGGCAAAGGCCAAGGAAGCGGCCCTTCGGTCAACGGAGTTCCGGCAAAGGCAGAATATGGCATACCAGAACCCTTATATGCAAGCGTCCCCAAATGCTTACGCCGGAACGCCATCTCCCAGCCAGTACGGTCGCACGTATGAAGGAGCCGGGTATCAGCGGTATCCTGTGTCCAGCCAGGCGAGCCCTAAGCCCAAGTCTATTGCTGAAATTGCCAGTGAGATCAAAAGAGATCCTTACAACAAAACATCTCTTTATTTCCAGAAGTCTGAAAAAGACAATATCGAGGATGGGTCCATCAAGGCACAATTGGCTGCAAACAGGTCCAAGCTGCAGCCTGCAGATAGTGATATCAGCTCTGCAGACAATCGCGGTGGTGGTGCAGGTAATGTCTCTCGTCCTGCACCCACGGCACTGCCTGCATCCTCCGCCATGCCCGTCATGAACAATGACACCAAGAAGTCTTTGACCTACCTTCAAAAAGAGCTCTTCACGCTCTACAAGGCACGCAAACTTTCCTATAACACGGCGGTTACTACAGAAATCATCACCAAAGCATTGGCTACCACCATTGCGCAGGTCAACATTATAGGAGCTAAAGCAGGTTGTGGAGACAATGCTCTTACATTTTTGGTGGAAAAAGCGCCTCAGCAGGTCAGCAAGATCTTGGATATTGCGTTGACCAAGTCTATCAAGGAGAGACAGATGCAGTGCGAAAATAATCAGAAAATACCGGAAAAATCGGCTGGTTCTTCAGTAAAGCAGGCACCCGGCGTGGCTGACTCTAGAGCTCCCAATCACGTGGAAGCGTCACCCAATAGAGCCACTTCCGGGCTCACCAAGCCATCATTTTCCGGGGGTCTTAGTCGTCCTGCATTTGCGGGGCTCGGCAAACCCCAAGGTTTTAACAAGCCCGGGGCCTTGGCTAAGCCTCCTCAGTTCTTGTCTAATAAGCCGGGTCGTCTTGGTGAAAACGCCGGTGAAAAGAGGTCATCGGATGATGAAAATAGCTCTCGAAAAGTGACAAGGATTGATGACCTGGATCTGAAATAACATACTACCATTCTTACCAAATAGTCTAATCATGACTAATTAATCTTGCTGCCTGTATCATCATCATACCTGGTTTAACATAACAAATCTACTTCTTCTATACTTACAGACCGCTTTTTGTCATGAATTTTAAAGCTCTCCTTGAAAGATATACAAACATGACTTTTAAGACCCAACCCATTACAATTCCTTGCGAAAATTCTCAATCCCAACATACTTCATAGAGCGCTCATTTTGTTTAGTTCATGAGATCTATTTAATTCCTCACACTTGTATCATCCAAGAAGAATTTGAGGTAGTGAAGTACATATGTACATGGCTAAAGTGGACTTGAGTCGGTTACATATTATGAGTCCTGTCTTCATTGTACGTGCGGGAGAACAAATCACTTGAATAATTCCCCATTATAGTAGTTAGCATTTTAAAGATGCAATATTGGATAGGCATAATATTTTAAAAGTTTTTCAGAAAAATTTGGTTTCAGGTCACAACTTCATAGTGGAGGGAGGAATTTGAGGAAATCAGCCAAAGCTTTAATAACCAGACTCTTTTTATAATATCGCGCATTTATAATACCAGAACATCATATTCAATAGGTTATATCAGTCAGAATAAATTTATAGAAAATCACTAGTACCATTGTAGTTTACATGCAGTATACTATAAGTCCTATTAACATGTAATTTAGGCTCTAGTATCAATGTAGACTGACTTACTGTGATTTTGCCGTTACGCAAATATAGAGCACGTCTATATTTTTTTAAGGTACTTTAGTATCAGACTAATTCATAATAAAGCCCAACTCACGTGACATAATTGTCCGCATTACGTACCATCACTTCCAAGCCTCAGCTGGCATTCCCAAAAAACAACTTTTCCTACAATTTAGACCTAAACAAGTCTGGCTCTCTGTGTCTCCTTTACTAAGAGTGGATTGTGAGCAGAAAATAATTTTATGTGTATGGTGTGCATGTAGTCTACTCGCTTGCCTCGTCTTAGTTTCTCATGGTCAATTTATAGTCGATACTAGAAAAATTGACAACCGATTCACTAAACTCAAATAAAAAAAGTATTATATTCTAAAACATTTAGCCAGAATTGTGATTATCGCTTTTTTTGATCATCTCTTTTATTCTCCATTTTTAGTTCAATATTTGAGTCGTCTTGTAATCGTTAATTTAAGGGTCGCACCTGGATCAGACCTTGTGGAAGTGCGAACACTTGTTTATCTTTGAAATATCAAATTATCTCAACAACCATATTTCAATACCTAAATTCAAACTTGCCATAGTAATATATACGGGTCATATCGCACTAAACTTAAGTTTCCAACTCTTCACTATCATCTTATAATATTCATGACTAATACATGAGGTATGAAATAACACAGGAGGCCTGTTGAACTTTAACCCCTGTTAAAGTTCATAAGCTGGAACTATTACGAAAATTGGTTTCTAACACTCTAGTCAGCGTGGCACTTCTTTGCCACGTCAGTTATTTGTATTCTGGTCTTTCCGTAAACTAATACTAGGAAATGGCTATTTCCTCTCCTTAACTGAGCTGATTCGGTACCCGTAAAACCCTATGAGCGGGACCTCCTTCTTATATAGCCGCGCCGTGGCCCATCGAGGCCACGTCACCCGGTGGCTGCTGCATGTGAAAGACCAAGACCTGTTTCATATGAACACACTTATATGCTCCGATGTACTGGCTCCTCACGTTCAACAAGGCCAGTCTACCACGGTCATAGTAAATTGAGTAAGTCTTCGACACTGAATTCAACTAATATAGCCTAAAGAAATAAGTAGACTAGGTCAGTTAGTGCTAATGGTACCATTAATATTAGTAGCCAGTGTAAGTGGTGGTAGATTCACAAAGAATATTTATAATGACAATACCTCTTTGCACCAAATGTTACGGTTGAAGCTCTGTGGCTTCTGATCGAGCACTAATATAGTACCTGCTATTTGCATCAAAAGCTCTTTTTCCATAAACGCAGTACCAGTGACTATCTGAGAATTTACAAAATAGTACACTGGTCCTGATAGTAGAATCAAAACGTCATTAGAAGAGCTAAAACCGAAGCTCTAAAGAGCTTTAGGAAAAAACTGCAAAATAAAGTTTACTTGTAAAAAATTTTACGTAAAAGTATCGGCAGATTGGAATATCAACCTATTTCAAATACAGGACAATTGAGATATACATAGGAGTATATAAATGATAATAGTTCCAGTATCATCAATGGTCACACCTGATTTAACATGTTATTGCCGAGTTATGTCCAAAAGTTGTCTAGAAGGGCTTGCATACAACTAAAGATTGACGAATTGGTAACCTTTGTAGGAGTAATTGATTATCAGCAATGAAACTCTCAATAAGTGATATGCAGAGTTTGAAGAAATGCACAAAAAGCACGATTTGCTTTGGTCAAGGTTTTTGCACCCCAATTTGTGGCCGGACCCTGGTATGTGCTTATTCTCGCGGATTTATGTAAACTACTCTCTTGCACTCACTACTTTTTTCTTTCTGATCTCCACTATCAAACAAAGAACACTTTGTCTTTGATACTCCGAGACCACAAACAAAACTCCAACCATGTACGGTACGGAACAGAACGACCCAAATTTCGTAACCACCAAACATGGAAAGTTTGACCCTC
>NKZZ01002019.1:0-20508 GCA_002370815.1 Metschnikowia hamakuensis | reverse complement strand
AAAAAAAAAAAAAGATACTTGTAGAAGTAGTTAGTAAAAGAGCACTAGGACATAGATATATGACTAATAGTCACCATTGAAGACTAAAAACTACTAAAAGAATGAAATCGGTTCCAGAAAATAGTGAGCCAAAAGTTACAAAGATTCATGAGATGATAAATACTCAGCACAAATAAGAAGATTTAGTTACCAGAGATAACGGCTCAAGAATGATGACCGTGAAAGTAATGAGTGCGAAACAAATTGTAAGAAGTATTAATGCCCAATCTATTCAATACTGGATTATCCAAAATTGGTGTTCATTAATTGCAACAGGATTTAAAGACCTGTTTAGGACACAATAGTAATGGATAAATGACTAGGAACAGTCGAGGATTTGAGCCTGTGGATTTGGGTTGCCTATTTGAGTTGCCTATTTGGGTCTGCCTTGAAGCTCTCTAGAATTCAAGCTTTTCTTGGATTTTGAAACACTACGGTTTGGCTCGTGGCTATCAACGAGCAAATCTTACTACTGCAGATCCAATGCTACAGATACTCACACATCCAACTGACCAATTAACCAGAAAAAGGAACTTTCATTTTCAAATAGTCGAATTTAAATCCAAAAACCTGAAATTTGGTTTTGATTTTGGAAAATGGAGATGGTGGTTTTGCTCGAGGCTCAACTAAATCTCTAGCTGGTCTCGGACACTATATGCACTACCGGAAGCACTCATCCACACAATAACACCACACATCTTTATATTTAATGGAAAGACAACTGATTGAATTTGAAAAATAAAGCCAAACAGCCAGATTAGTTCATTGATGATAGCTACAGACGAACAGCTTCAGACAACCACGATTTTCGTGGGTCTTTGTATTTTCCATTATACTAGTATTGACGTAGACTATGATATAGTAGTTACGTTTTTGTTCTAAGCCATGGAAACAATTAATGGTTTAGTGGTGACTTCTCGAGTCTTTGAAGGACCTCCCAGTGCCGAAACTCTTTTGATCCAGACACTAAGGTGGTGCCTGCATACAACTTAGTGGAGGTATACGTCCAGGTCTTGTTCCTTTCAACCCTACACGGTGTAAGATTAGGGTATTGAAAGAATATAATAGTGTGTATAATGCCCTAGACCAAAGTTACAAGAACATATCAACAGATTATGCCTATAGACTGACCACGGACTATAGTCTATGCACTACATATAATAAAAATACCACTAAAATGTCTAGAAATCTCTGCTTAAACCAGGGTTCAGTACTACAGAAATTAGTACAGAGATTAGTATAGAACTAGCACAGAACTATTACAGAAATGAGTACCGAATTGAGAATAGAGTCTTTGTTCAGAAATTACTTCAGAGTATTAATAAAGAGTATGTAAGAGTTAACGGATCTTAAAATACTAGCCTTGTCAAGAATAACGTTGAGTTTCCAGGAATTGAGCCCCTTGTTTATGTTCCTCGAAAAAAGTGTCAAGAAGGTGGGGGAAATGTCCTTTCCCGATACTATATTGCTAAGAATGAAGTGTAGGGAGTCTCGCTATAGCACAATTAAGCACTAAAGTAGAAGTTAAATAGTAGGGCAGACCCCGGAGTTTATAAACCATAATAAATTCATGTAATAATAAACTAACTGGTGTCTGACCTTCCATAGATGTTAATAATCACGAAATTAAACGATATAGCTAATAACTTTAAACATGAGTATTGGTTTGTGGTGTTAATAATTCTATAGCTCCAAAATATTTTGTATGAAACAGAGATAAAGTTGAACCTATAAATAACTAATTACTAAAATAATTAGAACAACTGCACTTAAAATTAGGTAACGATTAGGGTCATCTTACATAAAATATATAGCATAAAAAAGTGCTGCTATAGATAATGGATCCAATAAAATTCCATAATTTATATTTCTATTACCTAGAGATATTCAAGAACCTAAATTCATATGTTAAGTTTTTTTCATAAATAAATGTTAAAATGCTCTTTATTAAAAGGGCTTTACCTCTCAATTTGTAGTATGAAACTAATAAACTTAATCCTATAGCTGATTCAGCACCAGTGAAAATCATTATAAATAAAGCAAATATAGTAGCTTGAACTTCATCAAATATATCACGTATATAGGTTATTTTAACTGATACAGTCAATAACAATATCTCTATTGCTATGAGTAATGTTAATGTATTATTTTAACTTACATAAAACGTTAACAAAGTTGATAAAATTATAGTCATTGAATTTCTTATTTTTTTTTTAAGCTCATTGTATGTTAATTCTATTATGGAAGAAACATTTATTGTATATATAAATATTTGGGCATCTAATCAAAAAGTCGGTGAACGTGCGACTCATTTCGTCGCTAAAGGCAGGACCCGAGTCACTCGCTTGTTACTTCGAAAAACTCCAGATAAATAACCATAAGTAATTTGCAGAATTAAGGAAAAGACACCTCTTGGAAACCACAAATTTCTAGCTACTCCAGAATCCATTTTTCCCATTTATATTGAGATCACGCACTATATACAGAAATAAACACTCTTGTCGAAGTGCGGTCCAAATCCTTTTTCGCCAGGACTCTCACAAATTCACAGGAGAGCTGGAGCTGCAAAATTAATTTTGGTAAAGTTAGCATCTTTTAATCGTCCTGTTACACCTGTACACCCTAAGCCTACACTCGTTCCTCATGGCCCAATGGTCAAGGCGTCTGGCTACGAAAGTATCCACTTCTGTCGGAACCAGAAGATTCCAGGTTCGACTCCTGGTGGGGAAGTTTTTTTTTTGACCTCCAACACAAATCAAAAACAAAAAATAATCCATCTCCAACACATCTCCCCACCCAATTCGCGTCCCCTTTGGGGAATTTCATATTCCTAAGCTATTTGGGATAAAATACGCCCAGTTTGATTTAAAATCACCATTGAACTGGTACTTCGGAAATAGCTTAACGTCCGAGCGTCGCCGATCATGATCTACTCAATTAATAACGCTAATTTTAACTCCATGAAACTTGAACTCTTTTACTAGTACGAATATTAGGTCAAAACCCTATTGAGCCCTCGAAAACTCACCAAAAAAAAAAAAAAAAAAAAAAAAAACCAAAATTGATCTTTTCTTGTCAAGCGTTCCCTTCTATTAAGCCTTGTTTAAAAAAAAAAAAAAAAAAGAAAAAAAACACTAAATTGATCTTCTCTTGTCAAGCGTTCACTTCTATTAAGCCTTGATTAAACACATAAGAATATTCACTACCAGACTTCGCTTGAAGGTACAAGAACATTTCCTATCGGAGACGATTTATCGAGGAAGCTTCTAGTGGGAATTATTTTCTGCAAAAAACCTAAGTACGCGACCAGCAGATTTCATTTTCAAAAGCTTAGGCTCGACGTGAGAACTTTCTCCGCACTTTAGCTTTGCCCGACCAAAATTCGTGGGTGCGTATCAAGCAATGAACAAATGCTTAGGAGTGAGCAGGCACATAACGGGGGAATAGACATCTATATAAATATATAGATATATACACTAATTATCTAGCAATCTTTAATGATACGTAGGCTTGGATAGTAACAATTATTCAAAGGTGGATTTGTCCGGTACGAGTGTTGGGATTGTGAGGTTTTCTGGGGTCACACGAGCACTCTATGCAGGAATTTGCACCCACCCAAAGCAGTATATTTAAATCTTCCTCCAGTGGAAACAATGCTTTTCAAGCGGTATGAATTAATTTCTACTCTTTAATCAGTATTTCCGAAGTACTGGCTTCTGCTCTTCCGCAAAAAAGCGCACGTGACCCGGCCCGCAGGTTCGAGATATCACCATATCACAAATTTATCTTTTTTGCGACTGCCACCCCCCACATCTTTGCAGGTCCCGAAAACAACAGTGCATTGAATAATGTTTTAGCTTGCCGTAATTCTGCCAAACCAACGAGTGCATGTGTCAAGACACCCCCATTCAAAAGCAGAAGTCCAGCCATGAATTTATTGGGCGTAGGGGGAAGGGAGAGCGATGAGCCCAATTTCTGTACCGTCTCACCTGTGAGATTGCGGTCCAGAGTTTTGGCAGAAAATATACTTTTTGCGACCTCATTTGCAGTACCGAAATTCACATTTCTGGTCGGGACTCACTCTATATAAATGGCTTTGCTCCCCACACTTTTCCAAGTCCCTCAACACTTTACGCAACTCTAAATTCCCAGAATTACACAGACTTGATTAAAGTATTTGCTCCCAAACAGACTCCTAGACTCTTCCTCCCGACTTTTAGCTCTCCAATTCCCCAGACTTTTAGTCCTCAGACTCCCCGATCTCCAGCTTTGTTCGACCTCTCAATTTCTTTGCAATGCAAAAATCCAGTTCCTCGGACTTTGCTGAGCAAGCCTTTGACTTCGAGGCCGCAATGGACATCGACTCGTTCCCGGGCCTGACTCTTCCCGGCTTGACTCCTCACGAGCCGAGGACTTGGCCTCCTCTTAATCCTGATATTGACCCCATGGACCACTCGGGAGTCAGTCAGTTGGGCTGGGGGATCATGCAGCCTCCGCCCTATGTCGAGGAATTTTCCCCGATTGAAAGTGACCCCGGAAACCTCTACTCGGATCCACTGCCTATGTGCGAGGACACCAGCCAAGTGTCTGAGAGCCCATTGGCAATGAACACTATGATCAACAACTGGAACTGCACCAAAAACTCGAGTATGCGATCAATGATGGTGGATTGCCCAATGGATAAGAAAGATATCGCCCATCTTATGGAATTCGAGCCCGCTGAAAATATCTCCTCCGGCACGGGTTCTCCTATGAGCATTTCGGCCGAGATCGACGCAGAAAGCAGGCTGTTTGGAGCCATGTTTGCTTCGTCACTGCATTGTGACCCCTCAACTCCTGCTTCCAAACAATGGTCTCCTGTTGTGAAAGCTGGTACTGTTCACAGACAAGTCCAGAAATTTGAGCAGATCCTGGGACCTGATGGAGTCACCAGCGAGCCCAGCTCCAACGTGACCTCGATTACACCCGGTCAGACGCCCGAAACCTCCCCTGAACAAGGCATCAAGCTCCAGCTCAAGGGCATTGTTTCTCATCCAGCGGTCGATAAAAACATTTCCAACGCCAAAGACTACAGTCACGTTGCCGAATTGGGCACCAGCGCACGCTACGAAAACTCTGTTAGCGACATCAACGAAGCTCAGAACATTGGAAATCTCGAGCAAAGCTCGCCCAGCAAACCCTCAATACGCTTTGTAATGGCAGACACAAGGGCCCTGAGCAGCGGCAGCTTGGAACTGTTGTTCTACGAGAAAGAAGTCAGCGCCCCAGAAGTGCAACGGGACAATGGCCACTCTAACCAGAACCAGCACGAGCTACAAACCAACTTTGGTGCCGAGTCCCACGCTGCTGAGCTCGTTGACACTGCAATGGAAGACTTCGACGCACTTGACTTTTCGCGCGCGCAAGTTTTGCACCCAAATGAAATGCAACCTCACTGCGACCCGCAAGAGAACGCTTCCCCCCAACCGGGCCCCACACCTGGCCAAGTCCTCTCTTGGCCCAGCACGGAGTTATTCATGGGTTCTTTACAGCTTCCTACTCAAAATCTGGACGACGATGACGCTATGGACACCAGCCCACTTCCAGCTCCTCAGCCGGAAATCAACCAGAACAATCCTGTCTTGCCAATTCCTTCGATCGACGAAAGTGACCACTACACTCACGTTTCAATGGAGCAGGAGCTCCAAAACTTTGACAACTTTAATGACATTGAGTTCTTTGAGGAGCATACTCCTGGCCTTGGCATTTCGTATCCTGAAAGTTTCCAGCAGGAATGTCACCCTCAGCCAGCCATGGCTACTCCAGCCGTGGAAATCATGGCTACTCCAATGGACGCAGCCCAGGCTTGCCAGAATAACGAATTTGGACTTTCCACCCAGCTCTTGGAAAACTTGCTCTGGCAACCATCTGAAAACTTCCAAGCTGCTCCCCAAACCGCATGGCAAACGGCTCCGGATATTCAAATGGCCCCGGAGATCCAAATGGCTCCTTCGGTCACCCATCCCTTGGCTTTCCCTTTGCAAAACTACCAGCAATTGGACAACAACACGGCTTACAATTTTCAGCCCCAGGACCCAAACAACTTGGGCACATCTACCTCACAAGTATCCTGGGGCTTCGGTGGAAATATGGCAGTCCAGCCTCAAATGCAAGGCTTCATGGGGACCCTTCTAGACAGCTGCCTGGGAACAAGCTACCTAGAAAACCTCCAGCAAGCCCCGGCACAAGCTGTTCCTTTCCAGAGCGGTCCTAGCCAAGTGCAAAACACCCAAATGGCTCCCACAAGCCGTGAAATGATAGATATTTTCCCAGATGAGCTCTTCGGGGAGCCTTTTAGAGCCACAGAGATCACCACCAGCAGCGCAGCCAGACAGGGCTTTTTGGCCGATCAGGACTCTATTCCAAGGGCCTCCTTGGCAGAACCCAACTACCTAGGACTCTCGGAAAACAATGCAAACATGCCGGAACCAATGGACATAGCCTTGGACTTCACGGAGCAGTTCCAGGAACTCGAGCAGTTTGCCAACGAGCTCCAGCTCGAAATGGACCTCGACCCACCCCAACAGACGCCGGTGGCCCCAGCAGTTGCAGTTGCAGCAGCAGCAGCAAGGCCCACCCAAAACCGCCCGGTGTTGATAACATCAGCAAGGAATTCAAGATCTTCAAGAACCAGACCCGGGAAAAACGGCCGGACCTCAAAATTTCGGACCAGACACATCCTTGGAACCCACCAAAGGCTTCCACAGGTCTCCAATGCCACAATGGGCAACTTAATCCGGAATATGGTGGACCAAGCAATCCAGGAACTCGAACAGGCTCCAGCTGCACCGGTCCAGGCACCAATTCCACAGCCTACTCAGGCACCAATCCAGACTCCAGTCCAGACAACGATTGCAGTACAACAGCCAGAACCGCAGATTGTCCAGACGACGACTACAGTGCAACAACCAGAAACTCAGGCTGTTTCGACAACAACTGAAGCACAGCAGCCCGAAACACAGGCTACGGCAGCAGCCAAGGGTAAGAGACAGAGAAAGGGAATGGCCACGTTCAACTATGAAGGGATCAAGATCCCGCAGCAAGTCATCAAGATCAAGAAGTTCCATAACGTGGCCAAAAACAAAGAAGACCCCCGGTACAAGAGCCAGCTCATCTCCCCCATTGGTACGGGCTCGTGCCCCATTGTACGGACCAAATACCAGCGCAATTCGTTGGCCGTGTTGCAGAAAAAACACAAAAATGTGGTGTACGAGCCGAATGCATGCTACGGAATCAACAAGCCGTACCAGCACGAGTTCAGCCGCACGGAATTGCACCCCATCACCAACCAGGCCTTGATCGATACTAGGAGCGCATTGTGTGCTTATTGCGAGGATATCAACTTTTTTGAGTTGAAGAATTCCTGCTACTCGCAACACATGAGCCATTCCCATGGTATCTACGCTGACAGCTACTTGACGCCAGATCCGCTCCACCTTGGCTTATACAGAGTGTGGAAGAAACCATCGGAAAAGCGCAAAACACAACCTCGAATCCGGAACCACGAGGGGATTGTTTGTCCGGTATGCTATGATGTGGTGGAGGTTCGGTGCTGGACATCGACCCTGGAGAAGAATCCTCTTTCCAATTACTTGAGGCACTTCAAAGAACACCACCGGGTTGATAAACGTAAAGAAACGTTTTTCGACGGCCGTGCTACTAGCTCAACAGGCTAAGAATTGCTCAGAATTGCTCAGAATTGCTCAGAATTGCTGAGAATTGCTGAGAATTGCTAAAAATTTGCTAAGAATCGCTAAGAATTGCTAAGAATTGCTAAGAATTTGCTAAGAATTTGCTAAGAATTTGCTAAGAATTTGCTTAATATATTGAAGAATAATACTTGTAGACAATCTACCACTATTCTACCACAATCACTACTACTACTGGTATGTATCAAGTGATATTGTGATACGAATAGACCCTATTAGAAACAATATTACCGTTATAGGTAATCACATTGATGGTGTAATTGGTCTACTACTACTACACTGTGCAATATGAAACTATACTTCTATACAGTACCACTACTCTACTGCTCTACTACATAGTATGATTTTATGGATGTATGAAAGTATGGACATAGATATGAAGATGGATGCGAAAAGGGTGATTCTGAATGGCCCTCGGAACTGGAACCTCGGCGAGAGGACCCTTGGTAAAAGCTTCTACAGACCCTATTTAATGACCTGTGTACAGTACTCGCGGTCTATATACAGTATACTGTGCTTATATACAGTCTGTTACAGAACATTCACCACTGCAATTCTTCCACTAAAAAAATGAACCTTGCAGTTTCAAGCAGAATAAAGTGCAAATTCTCCCAGGGACGATTCGAACGTCCGATCTCAAGATTCCATTCCATTACAGTCTTGCGCCTTAACCAGCTAGGCCACCGGGAGCTTCTTGAATTATTAGCAAATTACTGCAACTCCCAGAGACAGACAACATCCAAAGAAACTGTTAATAAAGAAATCCAAAAAACTGTTAATAAAGCAAATCCAAAAGTACTGTTAATAAACCAACCCAAAAAATTTTAAAAACCAAAATATCTGTCACACACTGTCAAGCATAGAATCAGTGGTAGACACATTCTAAAATACCATCTCTTCTGGTTGTGATTTGTAGTCTACTCTATTCCGTCTAAATTTTTCTCATTCTAACCGTAAACTATGCTCTATTATACTCTACTCTACTACCCACTCTACTGTACTCTGTACTATATTTTACATTCTGTATAATAAATTCCTAATTAATAGTTTTAAAAAAGGGAATATGGAATAGAGAAGAAAGGATAAAAAAAATTTATAGATTCATCGACTAATACTATTTACATGAATATATAGTCTTTATCGATAGGAACATATGATTAATGTATAAAAAAGAAATAGCATCTTTAAAGTGAGCACTAAATAATACAGAATACATAAGATTGTATCATAGGTGTTATTGCAAATTATCTTGTTATAGCAAAAACTCCAGCCAATGGTATAAATCTACTTATTACCCAAGAAGGTAAGACCTCCACCAATCCCAGGAAAGCCTCTGCTTTTACCCAACTGTATCCTACCAGTCATAAGTACTAAGAACCAGAGCCAGTCTTTTACTTTTTTCTATGGGAGGGGGTTGAAGCATGGATATTAAACGTTTATTTATGAGGAATAAAAGCATGATATTATTGGAACCCCATGCAAAATTTATATGTTATAGCTTAGTTTTGTGCATTATTACGTTAACATAACCATTTGCATCGACAAACCCTTTCCCTGTCGTTTTATAAATCGAACAAACTTTATAAAATCTAGTCATAGTACCACTGAAAGCAGTCATAGTACCACTAAAAGCGCCTATAAATCACCCATCAAAGTATAAAAGCACCTATAAAAGTACAGACCACCACACAACTGCTGTTTGGCCTGTATACAATCTACCAAAGTTCGGATTCATATGTATTTTCATGTCCAAACACTTTATGTTTAGAAATTGTTATATATTTTATTATTTTTTATTTTTTGGCACATATTTATCTTCCATTATCTGTCTCCAGCACTGAACCCACTGAGGCAGTTATATGCAAGACAACTGATACTCTCCACTATCACCACAAGTATAAATCAATCTTTCTATAAAGAGAAGGCAGTTGAGTAAAAGATTTAGCATACAGTACCNATACTCTCCACTATCACCACAAGTATAAATCAATCTTTCTATAAAGAGAAGGCAGTTGAGTAAAAGATTTAGCATACAGTACCATTCAAAGTATCCAATAAAAAAAATAAAGTGATAAACATGTGGTTGAGAAATAGTACTGAATCTTATATGACCAGTTGAAATATGATACTAATACAAGAAAGATATGGAGTTAGTACACATTCCGTTGGCAATTTATTAATGTATAGTTGAGATATCATAGAATTAGTATATAGTACAGGATATCCATTATGTTCATGATGTGGCGTATAGGCCAGATGAATAATGTGATGGTATTGATTGAGACTTTTATTTAGTTCTTTTTTTTCTCTGAGCAAGGTTGAGGACCGAAAGGTGGGGATCTCCACATCCATGAAATGTTTTTTCCTTCATCCTTTATGTTCCTTTTCTTTTATGTTCCTTTTCTTTTATGTTCCTTTTCTTTTATGTTCCTTTTCTTTTATGTTCCTTTTCTTTTATGTTCCTTCTCCTTTATGTTCCTTCTCCTTTATGTTCCTTCTCCTTTATGTTCCTTTCTCCACTCATTTATCCGATTCCTTCCGCACATTGGCCACCCAGTACCATAGTTACCATTTCTATTTTTCGTAACCTTTCTGTTGTTTTATCTTCTTTTGGTTTGGGGGGCCCTGGCCCGTGGGAATCCAGGGGAAAAGTAATTGGAGCCTCGAATCCGGCTTTTTCGGTCAGCATTAATAGTGTTCAATCTGTTGAACCGTAGGTTTGGATTTTGACTTGCTTTTAGTTCCGTTCTCTTATCGTTTTTAAGTTTCCGTCCTGTGTTGCGTTGTGTTGTATTTTCTTCTTATGGCTAGAAAAGTGGTTGTAAAAAAATGTATGGGGATGCTCGGTTTATATAGTGCGCCTTTTGACTGGCTGCGAAACTGGTATGTACTTTTTTGGTCGCACTCATGGTATTTTTGGTCGCACTCATAGTAGTTTTTGACCTAGTATTGAAGCTCTCATTAATTTAAAAATTGATGAACCTAAGATTAACATTAATAAATGACCTGATAATATATTAGCTGATAGTCCTACACCAGTTAGCTCATTATTACAGGCAGCTACTATTGTTTGTAGGGGAGTTTTTTTTTTTTTAGTCACTTTCCATATTCTTATATGAATAGGGGATTCACTACTTTAGTAAAACCACTCAAGACTTTAGTTACTATGATGTTAGCTATAGGTTCACATGCTTATGATTTAGCTAGATAATTGACTGTCACGTTTTCTTTAAAGCTTTTTTTATATCTGCTGGATTTCTTATACATAGTTTTATGTCCGAAACGAGATACGCATAAATACATTTTACCTAAAAATTGTATCTATGGTTATATCTTCATTATCGTCGATGGTACCAGGTTTAACTGGCTATTATGCTAAAGATATAATTATAGAATCATCCTATAGGACTTGTATATTAAATGCTATTTATTCTTTAAGAGTTTTATACTTAACTTTCTATAATAATCCTAGATGAAATCAATTTACTTATTTTCTACTACTCAATTTATACGCTTTAATACACTACTCTCCACTTACATTCCATACTCTCCCATATCTATTCTATGCTCACCTCTATTATATACCTTAATCCGTCCAAATCCGTTCAAAACACTCCACCGTCCAAACACTCCACTGTCCAAACACTCCACTCGCTGAAACCTGGAAACATGGAATCCTAAAATGATGTATTAAATTCTCCTGAAGCTATACCGGAATTTTCTTCGTACTTTTCTGTGCCTGGGTACTATGTGCAGTACTATATAGTCTTGTAGTCCGGCCCATTTTTTTTTTCTTCTTTATTTGTATCTATTTACAAGCCGCTGTAGTGTATTCAAGTTCAGTATCAATAGATAAGTACCCTAATTTTGACTAACTAGTACAGTACTGCCGTGTGGATTTATGGTTCTGGTTGCGAGCACTGAGCATAGTGGATGGTTGCGAGCACTGAGTATAGCATGGTTCACAGCACAACTTCTTAAATCTTGTACGCGATCAGAAATCGTGCTTCATCCGATCAAAATTCTTACTGTGTCCGACCAGAAATCGCACTGTGTCCGATCAGAAATCTTACTATGTCCGATCAGAAATCTTACTATGTCCGACCAGAAATCGCCCTATGCGACCAGAATCGTGCATACCAGTTTCGCAGCCAGTCAAAAGACCACTATATAAACCGAGCATCCCCACACATTTTGCAATCTACAACCCCTTTTCTACACATAAAAGACGACAAAACAAAACACAACACAACACAACACAACACAACACAACACAACACAACACAACACAACACAACACAACACAACACAACACGGGACGGAGACTAAAACGGATACTCAAGCACAAAACATTACTGCCGTTTAAACTGTCTGAACTGCTTAAAAATGGATTCTCTACTTATACTGACTGGAACCAGACTAAAGACTACAATATCTCTTGTAGATTTGCATGGACCAGGGCCCCCTCCAGAAACAAACCAAAGACAAGAGATAATAAGAGATTTTGGAATGGGATCTATGGTACAGGGTAGCAGACACGCCGAAGGAATTGGATAATGGCGAATTTATGAAGGACAAATGAAGGATAGAAGGGAGAAATGAAGGATAAATGGAGGATACTTGAAGGTTGAATGAAGGGGCAATGGAGGATACTTAAAGGACAAATGAAGGGAGAAATGAAGGGACAAACATTTCATGGATGTGAATCTTTCCCCCAATTCACCTTCCCAACATTGTTCAGAGGCCAATTCAAAAATCCTCCGAGAATCTTCTTGCGTCCGTGGTAATTAATATGGAAAATGAACCCTCAGAAACCACATCAGAATCATTACGAGGATTAAGACTTAGTAATAAACAAAAGAATATAGTATTATGAGCTCCACACTACACCAGACAAAAGACTATAGTACTCTATACTCTTCTAGATTACACTGGACTGTATATACTGTATACACAAGAAAGTCATCATTTACAGAAAACCTGCTGCAATTTCCACCAATACTTTACCTCCACACTACTCCGAATTTTGTGATTTATTAGTTGATAAAAACTTAGAGTCACACTGATTATTCCAAAAACCCCCCTCATTTTAACTACATTTTACACCCACAATTCAATTTCACATCCCCAACTTCTATTTTTTTTTACACCCAACACATTCAAATCTTCTTTTCTTTTGGGCATCTTCCTCTTTTTCGTTGGAAATACTCCCCAAAACCTATTTATACATTTACGAGCCTATACCTCCTGCGAGACTTCTTCGTTACACCTTTTTCCGAGAAACAATACAGTCTTTTTTTTCAAAACTGGCTTTATTGTTTTTTTGTAATTTTCTTAGCTACAGAATCTTGTGAATTCCATCTTTTAAATTCTTCCATATCGCCGACTACAGGTTTATTGAGTGTTTCGAAGCTTTATTAGATGATACAGTTTTTCTATAAATTTGCAGTTCAAATAATTAAATTTAAGACTCTATTATTCGCCATACACTTAAAATTAAACCTTTGTTCTGTTTCTAAAAACTTGGATATATAATTTTTAGCCACAGAGAACACGACTTAGAACTAAAGATGGCTTTTTTAAGTATTACTATCTAAGTATTGACTAATTAATGTAATGTTAACTACACTAATACTATAAATACTGTACTAAATACTGTACTGAATACTCTACTGAATATACTTGGAACTACTACTATCAATATCACTATACTAAATACTGTATGAAATACTAATAATCCTTCCCATTCTTCATGATGTGATAGCGTCACACTGTGATATCATCATTAGAGTCTTATTTCGAGCTGTTTCCACTTTCTCTATCATGGTATGTATTAAACCCATAAACAAGGATCCAGGAGAAATAGAAAAGTGGTTGTTCACGGGAAGTTCTTCTTCAACGACTGGAGCCTTCTATTTGCTTTCTTGTCTTGTCCTCTATGGGATTTCTATCCTTAGACCTTATGTGCCGGTATATGTCATTAGTATTGACTCTGACCCGATATTGGGACCGAATATTGGGGTTCATAAATGTCTTGATTTTTCAACCATTTCATGATTTCCAAGATTCTAATGATTCCAATGATTTACCACGAACGATAACTTTCAATTCCTTTAAACCCTTTGAATTCTTTCGAAATACTGCACTAAATACTATCACTCATACTCTACTTAATATACTGAATTCTATAAATAATGTACTCAATACTGTACTAAATACTACTACTCATACTATTACTGTACTAAAGACTGTATTAAATACTGTACGAAATATACTAAATAATCTCCTGAATATACTATTTACTGTCAACCATTAATATTATTTTTACCACTACTATACTAAATACTCGATACTAAATACTGTACTTAATACTAAATACTAAATACTAAATACTAAATACTAAATACTAAATACTAAGAACTAAGAATAAGAATAAAGAGCTAAGAATAAAGAATAAAGAACTAAGAGCTAATAAGTGTACTACTAACTACCCTACTAAATATAATTAGAGCTACTACTCTCAATAGTACTATACTAAATACTGTACCAAACACTGTACTGAATAAGGTACTAGATATGTTACTAAATACTGTGCTAAATACTTTTATTCATACTAGTGCTGTATTAAATACTGTACTAAATACTGTTCTAATTATACTAAATACTCTACTGAATATACTAATTACTGTCAACCATTGCTATTATGTTTTCGCTACTATACTAAGAACCAAGAATTAAGAACCAAGAACCAAGAACTAAGAACCAAGAACTAAGAACTACGAACTACGAACTAAGAACTACGAACTACGAACTAAGAACTAAGAACTAAGAACTGAAAACTGAACTTAGCTCTGCACTAAATACTCTACTAAATATGCTAGATACTAGAAGCACTGGACTAATCACTGTACTATACTTAACATACTAACTCCTGTACCTGGAAACGTTGTCATATTTTTTCCATTTTCATACTAATGCTATGTGGATTATTATAGGACCTTTTTTCAAAACTAGCATTGTTACACTACTGTAATAATATTCCACTACAGACCATTGGCTAGAATTATGCACTTCATTATGGATATGCGGCTGAACTTGGACTTTACGACCATGCCGCACAATAAATTTTTTTACTACGATTAGAAAAAGTACATTAGATAGATGGTATGCAGTACATATTACTGTATTGGATGAAAACATAGAATGGAAAATGGTGCTATTGTGGATTCAAGTACTTACCTGGGTCGTGCGCGAACTATAAGAGATGCATTGTGGTACGAAATGGGATGTTGTGTATATTACAATAAACGGTATATAAGACTAGCTAATATGCAGTACAGCGTCCTGGCTCTAACAATACATAGTCATTGTGATACTGAACTAGCTCTAGAACTGGTGGTGGGTGACTAAAGAAATACACGTGACCTGTGTGGCCGATGTGGGTACACCATTTTGTCGGCGCGCCGTCCTGCATCCACGAGAACCCGTACACCACGGCCTACAGTATATAAAGAGCGCGGCATCGCCCAAACTCAAACTTTTTTTTTTTGGACATCTCAGCCCCAAAATGGTTTTAGATTGTTCGACTGCCACTCAGCACTTGAAAACGTACTCCAAGAAAGATGGCTTGGATGTGCAAACCTTGATTGACTCCGCCAACTTCGGTGGCTTGACCTACAATGATTTCTTGATTCTCCCAGGCTTGATCCAGTTTCCTTCTCATGACGTGAAGTTGGAGACCCGCTTGACCAAGAAAATCACCCTTAAGACTCCTTTTGTGTCCTCGCCCATGGACACCGTGACTGAGGAGAACATGGCCATCCACATGTCGTTGTTGGGAGGCATTGGTATTCTTCAGCACAACTGTACTCCAGAGGAGCAGGCGGAGATGGTCAACAAGGTCAAGACGTTCGAGAATGGCTTTATTTCCGACCCTTTTGTGGTGGGTCCCAAGACCACTGTGGCCGAGATCCGTGCTTTGAAAGGACAAATTGGCTTTTCGTCTTTCCCCGTGACTGGTATGTGAATTTCTCAGCTTTATGATGAACTAACCAATTTAATAACTTTCGTTCTACCGAACCATCAAACGATGATGTGGATAAATTTACCTGATTGAGCCATTCGAGCAATTACTAACTTCCAGAAAACGGAAAAAGCGGCGGAAAACTCGTGGGTATCGTCACGTCACGTGATGTCCAGTTCCACGAAACTGATTCCGATACTGTTGAAAAAGTCATGACCAAGGATGTTGTGACTGGTAAACAAGGAATCACTTTGGCCGAGGGAAACGCTCTTTTGCGTTCTTCCAAAAAGGGAAAGTTGCCTATTGTGGACTCCAAGGGTAACTTGGTGTCGATGATCTCCTTGACCGACTTGCAAAAGAACCAGAGTTACCCAGATGCCTCCAAGTCGTTTGCTTCCAAGCAATTGTTGTGTGGAGCTGCTATTGGTACGCTTCCTGCAGACAGAGACCGGTTGGACAAGTTGGTGGCCGCAGGTTTGGACGTGGTGGTTATTGACTCGTCTAACGGTTCGTCTACTTTCCAAATTGACATGCTCAAGTGGATTAAGCAAAAGTACCCTGATTTGCAGGTCATTGCAGGTAACGTGGTGACCCGTGAACAAGCTGCTTTGTTGATCGAGGCTGGTGCCGATGGTTTGAGAATTGGTATGGGTTCTGGCTCCATCTGTATCACCCAAGAGGTTATGGCCTGTGGTAGACCCCAGGGAACGGCTGTTTACAACGTGTGTGAGTTTGCTGCTCAATTTGGCGTTCCATGTATGGCCGACGGAGGTATCAGCAACATTGGACACATCACCAAGGCCATTGCTTTGGGTGCTTCCACCGTGATGATGGGAGGTTTGTTGGCCGGTACGTCCGAGACCCCAGGAGACTACTTTTACCGTGACGGAAAGAGATTGAAGAGTTATAGAGGTATGGGATCTATTGATGCCATGCAAAAGACTTCCACCAATGCCAATGCCTCTACTTCCAGATACTTTTCCGAGGGCGACAATGTGTTGGTTGCACAGGGTGTTTCTGGAGCCGTGGTGGACAAGGGTTCCATCACCAAGTTTATCCCATACTTGCACAATGGATTGCAGCACTCGTTTCAGGATATCGGAGTGCAATCGATTGACGAGTTCAGGGAGAATGTGCTTGGTGGAGACGTGCGGTTTGAGTTCAGAACCGCTTCTGCCCAATTGGAGGGCGGAATCAGCGGCTTGCACTCGTACGAGAAGAAGTTGCACAACTAAATTTCAAGTACATAGGTATGATTTCAAATACTACCAAACAAGTCAAACAAGTGAAACAAGTGAAACAAGTGAAACAGTCCTCGTCAGGTGTAGTAGTCAGGTTTTAAGACGTTAATGCATGAGCACGGCTTAAGCTCGCATACAACAATCATCTCTCCGCGCAGAGCAGGCATACAACCCAGGAGTGTTGAACATATGAGACTCGCACGTCTCATATGTACTGCATACTGAAACCCAAGAAGAGGAGAATGTACTCCTCAGTTCAGTTTGGGGGGTATACAGATGAAACACGGGGTAAGTGCCACTGTTGGGTAGAAAGCCAACAAGTGGAGTATCTGGAACCAAGGAATGATCTCCGAGTATATCCCCTCACGCATAGTCGGTCACGAAGGAGGCGTTTGAGGGGTATCCGGTGACAAACTCCGTAGAGGAGTTTGTCAGCAACCAATGACATACCTCTGAGAGGATCACGCATGAGGGATTTAAGTCAGAGGGGAAGAGGAGAAGAGCAGTCGGAGACGGCTCCGACGGAGACGGAGCCGTCGGATATAAGCCAGTCATTGGGATATATAAGGTGGGAGGCTTTCCACCTTATTGAAAGAGATCATCAGATAAATTCAGCTTGTGATAAGGAATAAGGATTCCCTAGACTAGAAAACAATACATACAAGCAGAAGAAATGACTACAGAAGTTCCTTACTTAAAAGCGTCATTGGAAGCCAATGAGACTCAAGTACCAGATTATGACCGCGTGTATACAAACGTGCAACAAGGAGCGCCCCTCTTTGTGCAGGACGCCACGCATAGCATGCAAACCGTACTCTGCCCCACGCACCGTCTATAAAGAGCCCTCAGCCCCTTCCCCGACCAACCCCTTTTGTTCTCTCCCCCAATTCTTTTATTTATAACCCCAAACTTCGACACTAGCATGGATCACGACCTCCGCAAAGCACGGGACGCCAAGTTCAGAAACTCCGAGTCCGAAACCTTAAACTGGCTCTACGACACGCTCTCGTTGCCGGAAACGGAAATATCGTCCTACGCCAACCTCAACATGGTACAAATCTTAAAGGATGGCGTGTTGCTTTGCCAATTAGGCGACAAATTACAAGTGGAAGGCCTGCCCACCAAAAAGGCCAAAAAAGTATCCATGCCGTTTAAGCAAATGGAAAACGTCCTGTTTTTCCTACAGTTGTGTGATAAAATAGGCATGGCGCATGACGAAATTTTCCAGACCATTGATTTGTTCGAAGGCAAGGATCCGTACCAGGTGGTGGTGACGTTAATGGCTTTTTCAAGAAAAGCCAATGAAATGGAGCCGGAAAAATTCCCCAAGATCATCGGGCCCCGCTTGAGTAAACCAAGAACACGGTAAACCCGTACCTCCCCCGATGCGGACTAAAAAAGTTTAAAGATTATTTAAGGATTGGTCAGCCCCAAATGCTCAAAAAGTAATTGTTAACCATACCCTATTTTCCGAATGGGCAGGAGAAGGAGCATAATCATTAGGACTCGAAAGTTGGTAAAGTATACCTTGAAACGGTGAAGCCCGAGAAAACTCTGGTGGAAGCTCGTGGCGGTTCTTACGTGCAAATTGATAGTCAAAACCTGGGTATAGGGGCAAAAGACTAATCGAATTATCTGGTAGCTGGTTTTTGGCGAAGTTTCCCACCGAAGTTTCCTTAGGAAAGCAGAGGGTGCAAACAATTTTACGAGGGAAAGCGAATGATTAAATGTTTTGGGGCCAAATTAGCCTATGCATAATCTCAAACTTTAAATTAAAAAAAAAAAAAAAAAAAAAAAAAAAAAAAACACCGTGAAGCTCACTTCATGAGTCTGACCATAAATGAGGCCTTGTGTGCAGGCCCGGAGATCATACTGGTATGAATCGTTTGCTAAAGCTGTGTTATTAATATATATGAATAGTTACATTGTATAAATGACTTTATTAATTTTATAAGTGTAAAACTGAAAGCCCGAGATTTGACTGTAGCTTATAAAAGTAAAGTGTGAATGTGAGTAGGTAATGTGTGACTGAAAAAGGTGTGAAACGAGTCAAATTGAACTATACTTGAAGCTAAATTCATAAAAAGAAAAAAAAAAGAAGTGTATAAAGGTCAAGGAGATGGGTTTACTAGATGAAAAGGATGTAATTGGATAGAAACTCTTATAGAATTAGTGCTTAAATAATAAAATATTGATATATAGAATGTTTAAGTAAGCTAAATTGGAATTGAATCAATATGGATTACTTAGAAGGTAATATTCTCAACCAATAGTTGAAGAATATTCATCAAAGGTATGATAGGGAAAAATCAATCAGCTTCAGAACTTATATTTATCATAGAGCTAATGTATGATACTTCAAATAATAATGAAGTAGTCACAATTTTAAATCGTGGCTCAAATTATACTAACTATTAATATTTCAAATGTGGGACTCTATAAAAAATTTCAAGACTTTATTCTATTTATAATATTATATGAGTCAAAGTACTCTATATAAACTTGAAATCAACCAGAATTTGAAGAATTTGAACTCTAAAATCACAAAATTGCAATCAGCTTATTCAACCATTATAATAATGTTCATTACGACAAACGAGACTGGGTTATCAATAGTAATAATCTAATACATATATAGATATGTTATAAATAAGGCATATGGGATCATGAATCTCAATGTTATAGAGGGTATATTCATATGTAGATCAGTATATCTTATTAATAGTAATGAGATGATAGTAAGAGATATTTATGATGCCAAAATATATGATATAGAAATACAGATATAAGTAAATATATGGAAGTACTATAATCTAGATATATGTTATAGATAGAAATAATAAAGAGTATAAATAAATAGGAGTAATATAATATAGAGATATGTAGTGGGTCTAGAATAACTATATGATATATTCCCTAGATCTAATAGATTTTATCTCATCCCCTTAATAATGATATTATCATTACATCTCTGTTCCATTGTTTTGACGTTGTCATGCACTCCTAAACCGTCATGGTACAGACTACTCCCATTACTATCAAGAGTTAGGCATCCAGCTTGGTACGATTGGAGATTTATCTTTAAGCAGTATAGCTTTAGCCATAATGTATGAAGAACCAATATGGATTACTTAAAAGGTAATTGTCTTAGCCATTAGACTATTAACTCATTATGCCTTCGGAAAGAATTGTTTCTATAAATGTATTTGTATGTGGTAAACCATTAAATAAAACTCTTATTATTCATGCTACAACTAAATATGCTAAATGCTAAGGCTATAATATATCTTTATATTGCTTATCTCTTTTCATAATAAATATATGACATAGTAAGTTTAGTGTAGCATTCATATATATTTACATATATATTTTATATTAATATAGATGTCTTATCCACCAGCCAAGCTGGTATTTTGTAGTATTATTCTAGTATTGATAGTACCAGAGTTTAACCAAT
>NKZZ01002018.1:0-41092 GCA_002370815.1 Metschnikowia hamakuensis | reverse complement strand
TCATCTGGACATACTTATATGCAGACACGTGAGGACCCAGTACATCGGAGATGTACTGCATACTCACATTCAACATGATCGACTGTTGTATGCACTCTTAAAGTGTAACAAGCGGAAATCCTTTTTAACCATCACTTTATACACCACCAAACATGACCAAACACCACCAAACATACATTACTTACTTGAGGCTTGGCTTACTTTGATACACCCGATATTTCTGCCGTTATACACACTTCCTCGTATGTAAACCATGGTTACATTAGTTTTCTGTAGTGTATTGACAGGCGTAGCTGTACTACTGCTGGTACAGTTGTTATTTTTCTTGGGCAAATTGAGGATACTCACTAGACTCTTCTGCCGGCCGAATCTGCTGGGTAAAACTTCTTTTCGTGCCTTGTATTGATGTACAATACTTATTGTTCCGGACCTCGGACCGGGTGTGCTGGTGTACGGGTGTGGGCCGGAATTGGTTTGTTCATACACCTCTAAAAACCCACCCGCTTGAGATTTTGGGTTCAAAAGTTAGTGGTGGTGATATTCGGAATTCCAGTATTTCAATAAACCAAATTTCAAAGCAATTAAGGGAGAAAGGACGTGTTTTGCATTGGGCCTTTTTGTCCTGGGGTAGCCTGGTGCACGGGTGTGCGTGGCTATTCCGGCCCCATTCCGGTCCCACTCGGCCCCATACTGGTCAACCCAAAAAAACTCCAATAATTTGGTGACTTGTACCTGTGATTTTTCTTCTCATTATATTTCCAATACCATACAAAAGCTGATGTGCTGTTGAATCATAATACGCCTCAGTCCAATGGTCCTTCTACTATGCAGTACGCCGTGTTTCCAAAAATTGGCCATATTAAGACATGTATATATCACGTGACGTGGACCACCTCTTCTCCTGTACATAACTCTTCACTTCTGCATCTCCAAATATCATCATTTTCTGGCGTGTGACCTGATATGGTCAATTTTCATTCTATTTCGTACGTTATAGCATTATTTCATCATTAGTTTCCTGCACAATGGAACTAGCCTATACTTCACTATACTCCCAGTAACCACCATCAGCAAGGTAAGTTCTCATTGGCCACATTCCCTAAGAATTCTTGTGATTTTTTTGTTTCTTCTCATTGGTCACTTGGGTCGTGCTATTTCCAATAACCCATAGATTATTGTTTAGGGTGCACTGGGATTGTCTTGATCTTGTGTGGGTGTACGGATCTCGTGGGGTGCACCAGGCACCTGTCCGCGTCATAATTGCCACTTCCCTTTAATTACTATTTCTTTCTTTTTTTGTTAGACGAATTCGGGTTTCAAAATTAGTACGATCCCTTGCTATTCCTTTCCCTCCTTCCCAATTCGGGTGCTTGCATGGTCCTCGAGACATTGTTCAAAAATAGACCAACGTGAGGGGTAGTTGTTATGGGCATGATTCCGCGGCCGTTTCGGACAGATGTGTTTCATAAGAGTTTCACGGGTGTTTCATCTTGCAATGTCATGCACGACCTTAATGCATGAAACCTAAAAATAAGAGATTCCCCTCCATACAAATATACTTTCAGCCAAGGAAACGGCTGCCATTTTGCGAGCGCCGCAGCCGGTGTTCTGCACACAGCGCGCCGCTAAACGTCGATGCGCAGATCTATTTTTACCCTCCCATTTGGTACATCACCGCACCCTAAGCCATCGCCACAACAACTTATTATCGGCCACCAACGCTCTTGACACCACAATCCTCGCTACTGCAGACACCCGAACATCTCAATCACGTGGTCCCTCGCAAATACTTGCCCCTTACATCAAGACACCTGCCCCTCCTACACGGTGAACCCCACATCTTTTGACCACTAGATCAAGATCTGATATCGCTACATTTGGAACTCTACCATTTGGAATAATTTATTTGGACATTTTATAATCGGATTATTTCCCCTTTTTTTTTTTTTTTTTTTTTTTTTTTTTTTTTTTTTTTTTTAATTTTTTTAAAAGCGTATTTTTCCCTTTTTTTTTTTTTTTTTTTTTTTGGAAGCTTTATTCAGGTAATTGGCAAATCCTTGGTATTGAAGTTTCGCCTGAACTGGTCTCGTCAACTATCCACGTACAGTATCAGCCGCAGAAAGTCAAAGTTACTTCGGGAATATTTTGATCAACAGGCCCCAAACGATCTCCAGAAACATTTTAATTTGAAAAAAACATTTGCCTGATTTTTTGAAGGACTTTTCAAGAGACTTTTTATTGACCACGCACCTTTTGAACGCTCACATTGATTAATAATGGGAAGAAGAAAAATTGAAATCCAGCCTTTGGGCGATGACCGCAACCGGACAGTTACGTTTGTTAAGAGAAAAGCAGGGCTCTTCAAAAAAGCTTACGAGCTTTCTGTTCTCTGTAAAGTGGACATTGCAGTGATAATCGTTGGCAACAACAACAAAGTGTTCGAGTTTTCGTCCGTTGATACCAAAGAGTTGATGGACTTTTACCAGCAACAAACCCCTCATGAGCTGAAGCTGCCGGAAAACTATGGGCGATACAAGAAGAGGAATCGCTTGCAAACAAGACAATATTCGGTGATGGACGAGGACGTCATGCAGGAAATCAAGCTCGAGGATGTAAATTCCGATTCAGTATACGATTCCGATACTCCTGAGCCTAAACGTCAGCGTAAAAAGTCACCGACTCCTTTAATCTACTCGAAACAGCCCTCGGTTAGCTCTCATTTTGGGCTGATGGCTACACAGAACAATAACCAGAACCCGCTCAACGAAGCTGATGTGCCGCTGCACAGGCCGGTGTTACGGGTGCAAATTCCCACTGATACCAAAGGAAAGACCTCGGACTCCAAAGCAATCACGCCAGTCGAGACCTCGGATGTGAAGAAAGAACAGAAGCTTGGTGAAGGACAAGCTGCACATGCTCCAGCGCTCAATACAGGCCGATATTCGTTCGGCAAGTTCAAAAGCCCGGAAACCCGCAAGCAGGTGCCGCAACTACCGTTTCCAATCAATAAACTGCAAACACTGAGTCCTTCATCCGGCACAATGCCCCAGCTTCCAATGAATTCAGGCATGCAGTTCTTCCCTCCGCTTCCACAGCCATCTCCGTCTGGCCAATACCACCCATCGATTCTCCCCACCCCGGTGTTTAACCAGGTATTCAACCAGCAGTATATGGGCCAGGCGACCGGACAAAATGTACAAAATGGACAAAATGGACAACCAGGTCAAAATGGACAAGTGCAGACTACTCCAGGTCAACCTCAGGCTCAAGCGAATCAGGCCCTGGATGCTGCTGCCGCCGCTGCTGCTGCTGCTGCTGCGGTGATGCATCAGAACCCTGCAGATGGAAGTGGCATGGATGGAGCAGCACCCAAGCTTAAGCCGCCGTTCCAGCTCAATGGCGACCAGACACCCGTTTCGGGGCTTCCCTCACGCTACATGAACGATATATTCCCGTCGCCGTCGAACTTGTATGCTTCGCAAGAATGGCCCACGGGAATGACTCCATATGGCCAATCGAACATGTCACATTACTTTGTGAATATGATTCCTAGTGCCAGTGGCCAGACGCCAATGCCAATGACAGCAGTGTTTGCCAATCCCACGAGAAATTCTAATCTGGCAGGAAGTCAGCGACCGCAAGCAGCACCTTCACAGCAGTCTCCGATTCTGGAGAGCCAACAACCAAAGCCTGAATAGCTTTGCATGATTTATAAACAATAATTGACTACGGATTCACAAAGACGGATTTACAAAGAAGGTTTTACAAAGAAAAATTTACAAAGAAGGATTTACAAAGTGTGGAAATTTATGGAGTGAAGAAGTGAAGAAGTGAAGAGAAGGCTGGGTCAGTACTAAGTGTGGAGTACTATGCAGTGTGGTTTATGCACATGGTGAGAAAGCACATCCAGCCGTCCAAAGCACTGGTGTATGGAAATAGTGTATTGCAATTGATATACTGATTTTTTGGTTTGAAACTGATTTGATATTAATTTTAATATTCATATTCATATTCATAAATGACCTTGACATTGATGTTGTTGTTTTAAGTGATTGTGGATGTACTGATGTATCTTTGTTGTTGATATACTTTGCCAGGGTGCAACAAATCTGGGTGCAGTGCGGAGTGTCAAGAGAGAAGGGAAAGGGAGAAGAGGAGGGGAGCAGGGGAGCAGGGCTTGAGCCCTAACTCACGTGGGGTATTTTTGAAAAATATCCAGAATATGGAGAAAGCGCGCGCGCACCCGTGCACCCGGACTGCATGATCCATCCTACGGCGGCTCACTCTGCGCGAGAAAAAAATGCACCCTCGCTAAGAAGCGCCAGAAAATTTTTCTTCTTACTCCAATTAGGCTAACCAGTTCATCATGAAGTTAAACATTTCTTACCCAGCCAACGGTACTCAAAAGTGCATTGAGATCGAGGACGAACACAAGTTGCGTGCCTTCTACGACAAGCGTATGGGCCAAGAGGTCGAGGGTGAGTCTGTTGGAGACGAGTTCAAGGGCTACATCTTCAAGATCACCGGAGGTAACGACAAGCAAGGTTTCCCTATGATGCAAGGTGTCTTGCACCCAACCAGAGTGAGATTGTTGTTGTCTAAGGGTCACTCGTGTTACAGACCAAGAAGAGCTGGTGAGAGAAAGAGAAAGTCCGTTAGAGGATGTATCGTCAACCAGGACATGTCTGTCATTGCTTTGGCTGTTGTCAAGCAAGGAGACTCTGACATTGAAGGTTTGACTGACGTGACCACTCCAAAGAGATTGGGTCCTAAGAGAGCCAACCACATCAGAAAGTTCTTTGGTTTGACCAAGGAGGACGACGTCAGAGACTATGTTGTTAGAACCACTGTTGAGAAGAACGGCAAGACCTACTCCAACGCACCAAAGATCCAAAGATTGGTGACTCCTCAAACCTTGCAAAGAAAGAGAGCTTTGAAGGCCAAGAAGATCAACAACGCCAAGCAACAAAGAGACGCTGCTGCTGAGTACGCTCAGTTGTTGGCCAAGCGTTTGCACGAGCGTAAGGCTGAGAAGGCTGAAGTTAAGAAGAGAAGAGCTTCTTCCTTGAAGGCTTAAATGGCATCCACATACTTTTAATTGGTAATAAATACCTTTGTTCGATACTACACTGTAGTTGCCATCCATGCATGATACAATCCCCACACAATACCACTTCCCTATACTACAATCACACTAAGATACTGAAGATAGGTAATATTCTTGTTTCATTGGATAATCTTTCGATAATTATCCTGTATCCAGTAGCCAGGTACTTTCTTCACAGGCGTCATCTATTTATAGCACTATGTGTATTTTAATTTTTGGAATTAGCCAAAATAAAATCACTTGTGACTTGATAAGGCAACTGGCTCTGTTTCCACTGTAAACCATGTACTCGACGTCTGATCGATTCCACCATCAATTATATGTGTCGCGCACGACCCACGAATCTTAGGGTGTACCAAAACCCCCGTTTCCACCATCACCACAAATTTCCAGCTCATTCTAATAAACCTGCCATTATTTTCATAAAAGATTTCTTCATCCCCCAACCCTAGTTTTGGCTGTCTTTGGTTTGTGTATTTATGGAGTGTACTTGAAGTTCTCACCTCCAATTTGCAGTCTCTTGACTCCACTATAATTAACCGTAAAATAAAAAAAGACCCTATAATTGACTCTTTTAAAATTGATGATTTAGCCTTTAAAAAAACTTAACTTTATCTACCTCAAATAACTGTCGTCATTACTGTCGTCATTATAATGTTAGGAATCATTTTATGAGTCTAACATATGAGAGTAGATGCGTCACGTGAGCAGATGGTTCTATAAGCCTGATTGATACTTGAACAAGTCACTTCTACTCCAGAACTCATACTACTTCCATAATTTCCATTCCCGAAATCATCAAGATTAACACTATAAAACTGGACTAAAAATCAGTTAAAGTAACATTACCTTTGGCAAGACTATAATCTACTAGACTATTTACAGTATATACACTACCACTGCTGTGTACTACTTCCATAGAGTAAAAGCCATTTGTTATTCTTTAAAAAAAAAAACAGAATATGCTTCTATCTTATCTTATCTACATAAACTGTTATATTTTTTTGGTGGTAAATAAACCTGGAGATCCATATCCATGAGCTAGAGATAATCAGTACGGAGTATAGTTTATAGTGTATAGTGTATAGTGTATAGTGTATAGTGTATAGTGTATAGTGTATAGTGTAAAGTAGTAAAGTAGTAAAGTAGTAGGGTCTTAAAGTAGTAGAGTAGTATTGAGTAATGAGTATCGAGTTTCGTGTTAAAATTCGAAACCAGGATTTTGGGATTGGAAATCGGGGTTTTTTATGAGATATTGGTACGGGAAAGTTTCAATTCAAGCCGACTCGTAAGCTTTGCCTTCGGACCATAAGAGAGCTCAAACTATTAAACTTTTTTCAAAACCACGAAAATATCATTGGGTTACTCATTGTTCAATGACTTGGAGATTTCTCCACTTTTGATGAAGTTTATAGAAACGAGTCTTTTACCTGGTGCAGCATGGTACAGGCGTAGTTGATGGAGCAATGGAATAAACAGGGGTCGCGGAAACGACTAAGGACGGACTGTATAGTGCTCGCTCAGGGTAGTAAAGCACCAATTGAATCCGGGCCAAAAACGAAAAATGCAATTCAAGAAATAGGACAATAAAAAGACAATTCAAGTAAAGAAAATTCAAAAAAGGAATTCAAGAAGAGAAAATTCAAAAAAGGGTTTCAAGAAAAAGAAAATCCAAGAAAAAGACAGGCTCGAACCAGNGAAAAAGAAAATCCAAGAAAAAGACAGGCTCGAACCAGTAAAAAGAATTGCAATGCTTAGTTTGATTCACGCCATGGCCGTGGCTTGGACATTGTGCAGTCTAATCAATAGAGTGCGGCGATGGAACCGTGAGCACCCTGAAAATAATAGCGGAAAAGAAGGGAGGAGGCCCGCTCTTTAAGTACCCCGGCGCGGACGGGGCGTGTTTCAGACACAAAGCGGTGGCCACTTCTGAAACACTCCCTGGTACATGTGCATGCATTGAATAGGGGGTGCGGCTTGGGAAGAGGAGGCAATTCATGTTTCGGATATTTGCAACCAACGCATGGCTAGTGTATTTAAATAATCCTGGAGTATATGCCGACCAACCTCTACAGGCTCAATCATTCACAGGCTCAATCATTTTCTGGGGCTTCTGGACCAACATATACAATATTTTGCATCCCAGATCTTCCGGGGTTTACGTGATACACAGAGATCTCAGGCCGTCGAACATCTTCATACCTAAAGGAGTTTTAGTATAGAATCACCAACAGAGAAAACTACAACAATCCTATGATATATATTATTTGATTCAAAACTTATAGCTATATATACCTTATTTACATATTGGTTAATTTATCATCTTTATCATCTTTATATATAATTATGTTACATATCTACTATATATTTAGATTCTTTGATTATTACTATATCATTGATAGATTTATATACAGCCGTAATACTAGGCGCGGAGAATACATAGTAGTCACCATTATCACTGTTTATTACTGTCACTACTTATTACTATCACTGATCTACGATGGCTTTTGCTAATAGACACATTAGACAAACCGTCAGAACAGGCTTAAAATCCATTTCCCTGATTTTGCTTCAAAAATGCTTAAATTCATTTCCCTGATTTTGCTTTGAGAGACAATTCATATAAAAGCTTGGCTTCTTCTTTCTCATGACTGGGTTGGGGCTTTCCTGCACCCAAGCTTCTTCGGTAAAGTACGGTTGAAGCGATTCTGAATGAGACAGGTGCCTGCATACGCTTCCAGGTATCATTTCCACACTTTTCCAATATATCATGGATTTGGCTGTCCACCAAAAGTAAGACCAGACGGAGAAGATGGTTTGTGTTGTGTGCAGGATCACCTTTCACAGTATAAACTAAAAACCCTAAGATACCTCTCGACTTGTTTTTTTCTCTTGGTTAAGCCTGGAACTGCTTACTGGACTATTAGAAATCGTGAGGGAATCAAGGTAATCTGATTGGCAGTAGACTCATCTGACTAGAGTACTCTCTGGACCATTCTTGTCTCCTATTCTTGACTTCTGATTCTTGACCGTTTTGACCAGATGAAAATACTGACTCATTGCTGACTAAATATTGACCAAGCAGCTCGGACTAGATATTGGCCTAGTGCAGTTGAAGATCTAGGGACCAATGACTTGGATAGACCAGAAGGTAGAGTAGATCGAAGCTAGCTGTAGACCTGGTGTAGATGCAATGTAGTCTAGATGTAGTCTTTGGTAAAGCACTGCTCTTTAACACAGTGATACTGTAGTCTATCGAGTAAAAGCAGGAGACTTACTGCATGGTGTGCCGTACTCTGCACCAACGATAATAGTAACCAGGAATCCCAATAATATTCGAAATACCATTAATATCAGTACCAACAATACCATAATACCAGGTATACCGATATATCAAGTCCAGTAATACTAGTAATAGCTATACCGATTCTTTGAAAGGTTGTTTCACTGTTTTGATTGTTCTTGTGGATGACAATGGGAAAATGCTCATAATACTATAAGACTAATAACTGTATACCACTATATTATTACTGTCAGTAATGTTAGTAATCAAAAAAACAGTACCTCAGTGTATGAATCCTTAAATCCATCATTCCAAACATATCAACAATTTCGTGATTCCATCAATTTATTGATCCTCATAATTCTATGAATAACACACCTTTTTGGCGGACCTGTAATACCAGCAATCACATGTTTCAATATGCAGTATATCGATATATCAGTAAGAACAAATTTTTAGGCTTTTGTTTCCTCAAGAATTGAATTTCCAGAATTTCCCCAAGAATTGGAATTCCAGAATTTGCTGAATTGCAGGCGAAAAAAAGAAGGGGGTCTGTTCTTATATGTTCTGGCGCGGGATGACTGTAAATCGGTGGCTGTAAATCGATGGCTGTAAATCGCACAAAGGGGGCCTGTGCGAAGAATATAAATAGACTTCGATATACGCTAATAGTCTAGTCGCACACTAATTTTGTACGGTCTCAGACTTGGGAGTAGACTAATATACAGTCTGGCAGTCTAAATACCAATTTGATAATCTTGACTCGGACTAGAACTGATCTTTGATGTGAAGGTCTCTTTTGAAAATATACTGTGGTGATCTAAAAACCCACCTACTACTGGTTCCTGCACCTATTGTCTTGAGGACTACATTGTCTATATATTCTATGGAGTGTGCTAATACGGTGAGGTTATTGTCAACTCCATGTACTTCATCTGCTGTGCTATATGCACTACGCGGTGCAGCAGGGTACCAATAGGTTGGCCAGAATCTATAGTTTCATAGAAAAGCTATAACCAATACTTGGAGATTCTAAAGACTAAAACTGTCTAAATCAAGGACGAATCCTCCTCAAGTTAGTGGTGTCGAACGGCCAAATCCATTGCTACCACTCATACTATTCAACAGGCAGGACTAAAAGGGGATATATTAATCAGCCAAATCAAGAGAAATCAGCATGTTAAGACCGACAGTCTGAAGAAAAAAGAGACAATTTGGAAATTAATGGAACTGGAAACTCCCCAAAGAAGCATAAGAAATAGACAATTAGTCGCAGTGCGTCACCAAGACCCCTAGAAAAGAGGTCATTCATTCCCTAAACTCCGAAATTCTTCAAGTTGCCGGGTGAAATCTCCTTCAATTAAACCTAATTATGGGATTAAATCTTGGTATTGGACTTAGCCATGCTTCGTATTTTGCTGGAACTCATAACCTTGCTCCTAGAGTCCAGTATCACTCTGTTGAGACCCAAGACTCCAAGAACTAATACTGGCAATACTGCATAAAAGATATTATATACACTACTATGTATACCAGAAACACTATTCAACCGAAAACGGTACAGTAGCACATCTGCTTTATACACTGAGTATAGTAGAAAACTAAAGTGCAGGAAGAATACCTAAGATTGAAGTAGACATCTGTTAGATTGCTGATCTATAACTAAAGGATTACCTAATAACACTGAAATCTTACTTTTATATATCACTCTAAATATCACTCTAAATACCACTTTGTTTCATTTTAAATACCACTCCTGTATATACGTCAGACATGATGCCAAGTCTACGGGACTCGAGATTCCGGCCTATGGGCTGAATAGATTCCTGGGATGCATGGGTACTGACACTGGGACCGATGGTGTATGCAATAATGACAACATCTCACTTCTGCCGTTTGGCCGGGTGCTCGTCCGTTTGCCGGTGCACCAACAGTTTGATGTTCTCGAAGACCTGGTCCGACGTGAGGTTGGACTCGTGACGGAAATTCTTCTTCATGTAGTTCTCCTGCTGCTCCTTGTACTTTGGATCGAGTAGCAACACCTTGAGATGCGCATCGAACTGGCTCTCGGGAATCTGCTGTTCTGTGAGAGGACAAGTGATGAGCCTCTCTGCCTCTTTGCGCCGTTTGAGCCTGCTCTCCCCAGCTGCTTTGATTTTGATTCCTTTGGGAACAAACCCTGGGGCATCCCCTCCAAGTTTCTTGTCCTCCTTTTCTCCCTCTTTCTTTTCCTCCTTCTCCTCCTCCCTCCTCCTCTCCTTCTCTCTTATCTCCGCCTCGTAGAACCGGTTCTTCATTTCCAACAGCCGCAGCGCAACTGCACTCCGCAGAAGCGGCCGCGCCAACTCGGACACCTCATCTATGGAATCAAAAATCACTCGCTCCACCAACAGAAAGTCCTGCCAGTCGATGGACGCATATAAGTACTGCTTCCTCTGCTCATCTTCATGTCGGAGCTTTTGCTTGATCTTATTTTTCTTCTGGTACGCTGCCCGGCTGTATGCACTCCGGAACAAGTCTTGTTGGGTGTAAAAAAAACCATCGATGGATTCTTTGGGAGTGCTGTTACGAGCCCGCGCAACCAATTCTCGGTACTGCTCGATAAATGCCCGAAAAAGACCATTCAAACTGTGGCCTTCATCCAAAAAAGCATATTGTTTCCGGTTCCCCAGTTTCCTGCTCTGCTCTCGGAACTTGCGGAGATGCAGTTCCGAGTTGCACGCCGTATAAAGTGCCACGGCCTTGATGATTTGTAAGTCCTGCATGGAAAGAGGTGGGAGCTCCGTAAGAAATGGTAATTCAGCAGGCACTTTTGCTTGGGGCTGTCTTGCCACGGTGTCCCTTCCATCCGCTCTTTTCTCCCCCTCTTTTTCCGCCTCTTTTTCCTGGCTCTGCTGGAGTTGCTGGAGATAGTAGCCATGGAACTCATCATTCTCCAAGAGAAACGAGAACTGGGCCTTTTCTTTGGACGCTAGAAGCTTGTCAGCAAAAGACGGGCCATTCTTGAGCACATACTGTACACACTTGTCAATGGCCTCCTTTTTGACGTCTGGCGGCGTTGGCACGGTCATGGAGAGTTGGGATGGAGCAGTAGGAAGATGTCTGCGAGAAGCGCGAGTGCATGGCGTGCGTCACGTGCGCCGTACCCCAGACCACTCAATACCCACATCACTGAAATTGTGTTTTTGGGTGAATATATTTTTGGCTGTTTTAATTGGTTGAATGTATAATGGGTGTCAGAATTTTCCATCATTATAGAATTTCTAGTAGACTATACATTGTCTAATTCTACCAATGTTGCAATTACACGACTCACTCTACTGCACACATCAGTTCTCAGAGATTAGACTTTAGACAGATTAGACAGATTAGACAAATTGGACAGATTAAACAGATTAGACAGATTAGACAGACTAGACAGACTAGACAGATTAAGCAGACTAGACAGACTAGACAGACTAGACAGATTGACAGATATCAGACACTAGACACTGGACAAAAATATTATATATTTTTAATGGAACAAGAAGACACCGGAGTTCTTATACGGACATATGTTAAGGAGCGTAAGAGAGGATTATGCCCGAAAAATTACACAGAGGTTGAGTCCTAAAGATCAGTACTGCATACTTAGCCTACACTATAAAGAGAACTATTGTGTAGAATGTATGTATAAGGCTAGCATAGAGAGGAGCACACATAAGAATTTTTCGCGGAAACCATAGCGAAATTTTAGAAAGCATGAGAGCGGTCCTGCATAGTAGCATATAAAGGTAGAGTGGAGTTTAACACTAGTCTACACTCTACACTATCTTAAACTACTCTATCTTAAACTGCTCTATAGTATACTGCTATATAATATACTTTTCTATACTAAACACTTTTTGGCGATGATGTCTTTTTATGTGCAGGTTACGAAAGAAAGAGAATATGTGGAGAGTAAGATGAGTAAATATTTAAATTTGCAGAGAGAATTTGGATTTTTTGAATTTTTGGATCTTTTGAACTTTTTGGGATTCTTGATTTTTTGAATTTTGGATCTTTTAGGTCTTCTGTATAATAATGTCGAGCATTCAAACCATAGTACAACATCACTCCTAAAATTTTTATAGTAGTAACTGGAGTGTTATAGTACAAGGCTTTTGGTAGAGCTGTGAAGCAAAATTCTAGAGTAGTATAGTTTTAATTTGGTGGAGTGGTAGAGTAGGAAGGTAGCGCACTGCATACAAACACTCTTCCAATCAATCCTCATAACATAATATCTGCCACACTCTACTAAACTAGAATTACATTGTATTGAAATAGTACTGCATATTTTAGTTGTATAGTAGCGTGAATATGTTTCTTGGTGGAGTGGTGGAGGAGAGCTTTGGTAAAATAGTGAAGTAAAATATTGTCGGACTGCATATAACCACTCTTCCATTCAAGCCTAAAATTTACCCCCCCCCCCACCACATTCTACTAGAAAAGCATTATTGAAGATTATAGGATTATATCAAATCTGTAGTGCATAGTAGTATATCAACTTTTTTGGCACTGGCCCCCTCTTTAGGCTGTACATCGGTTTAAGTGAGTCTAAACGGCCTGCATATTGCTCCAATAATATATAGTGATAGATTTTCATAAACAAAAATATTTTGTCTTTCAAATCATGAAAATACAACAAGTTGGAACTAAACACTACATCAAAAATCAACTGTACTAATAAAGTAAGAAGTGTCCAATATCAGTGACCACTGCTCCTGCATACACTATTCAAAATACTATTCCAGATAAATTATTGCCTAATGCTAATTCTACTAGTGCACAAGATCGGCAATTTTTTATTTATGTAGTTGGCTTGGGGAATAGGTTAAGTGCTCGAAATGACTTGAGTGAGTTACGAGCCCGGGCCTGCATATAATATATATATATAAATAAATGTTCTACTCTTACTATTACCTATGGCACAAAGTTTTTCTAGAATCACGATATTTCTCAGGAATGATAGAAACATATTATAGGCATGTGTTAGCTCCTGTATATGGGATGATCTTTTGGTCCTGAGTCTACTGACTGCTAGTATACAGGAAGCAGTTGGTATTGCCTTGTTTAAACTACATAGGTCATTGAGTATTTCCAAGTACCTTTCAACTATAGCCTTTATCTTGATTGATTATATAAACGCTAAGCTTTATCTTGGTTAGTGTTGAGAATGACCTTGTGATCTGCTTGTATACCTTCATCAATAACTTTCATCTTTTTCCCCTTAGTCCCCAATATCTTCGTTTTTTCTCAATAAGGCACTCTGGCCGAGTGGTCTAAGGCGCCAGGGTAAGGTTACCTTACCATACATTCCTGGTCTCTTCGGAGGCACGAGTTCGAACCTCGTGGGTGTCATTATTTTTTGTTTTTCTTCCAAACACCAAGGAAGCAATTCTTTTTTGTGCTTCCCTGTTTACCTTCTCTTAAACGACTCTGCTTTTTTTTTAAAGCTGTTATGGCTTAGATAAATCATAATACGGGAATCTGGCTATGCATATGACCATGCACGTGACCCGGCACGTGCGCCGGGTCTCATGTGCAACCACTTGGCACCCACTCCCAAAGTATGCTAAAAGTCACCGACAAAAAGCCACACACCGGGGAAATTCCCCCCGGGTCCGATTCGGATATGGCAAACTCTAACAGTTCCAGTGACGTCGACTCTTTGACCGAGGATCTCGACCAGATCGGCCGTTTAAATCTTCCGAAACTCTCCAACTACCTCAAAGCAGAAAGCTTCCCCCTGCTCCGCAACTTCACCAGCAATCTAGGCGGGCTTCCGAGCCTTCCTCCCTTTGCGCCCAATTTCCACTCGCAGTTGTCCAACATGTCCAGCAATCTTCCTAATTTGTCTAATGTGAACCTTCCCAATCTCCCTAACGTCAATCTCCTGAACTTGCCCGAATTGCCGGATGTTTCCAAATACATTTCCCAGACCATCAAACAACTCTCCCGATACACGGAGACTGGTGGATCGCCGGAGACTGGCGGACCGAATACGGGGTATGACCACCGGACGGCCATAAACAGTATCAAGACCACGTTGGCCACGCGGATCCAAATGAATACGTTTTTGGCGGATCTTCGGAATGGGCTGTCGTTTCAGGCGGCTTTGGACCGTCTTCAGACGCTTACAGATGTGGTGCATGAGGCTATTACGCTTCCTGTGGAGGATGAAGAAGAAGATGAGGACAACGATCTAAGGAGCCGGGCTCGTGACCCGGATACTGAGCCCGTGGGTGTTTTAAAAGTTGTGAACCGTGAGCAGCCGCTTGTGAATGATCTTGTGGTTCCAGATGATGAGTTTCCCAAGGGAGGAAGTGAGGCCGGGAGGAGAGGGAAGAAGCGGGCCAAAAAGAGCAATTTGGGCGATTTGATGTACGATTCCGGAACCAACACCACAGACTGGGAAGTGGCCGAGCTCACGCCCGAAGAAACAAGGGCCTTGACCCAATTGGATCTGACGGACGATTTCTTCAAGCAGGATTTATTACGGACCAGAATCCAGAACATTCAGAAGTTGGAGCTCAGTCAGCACCTGAAAAATAAGTTGGTGACAAAGTTGATGATGGGAAATTACTTGAATTATGTCAATGAAAGGAGGGTGCTGGGAGACACTCTGGGAAAACTTGTCAGTGATGGACAGGGAGAGAAACTGATAGATCAGCTTCAACGCAAGACTCCCGAAGATGAGATAGTACTGGCTTCGAATATCAGTGAATCCATGGACTCGAACGTTGATGATTCAACCTCGGTTTTGTCGGAGAGCTCTGTTGACGAGGTGGTGTTATCTGAAGCAGACACAGTGGCATCTTTCTACGACCAGGCCAAAGGGATTTTGGGATGTCAGCACTACCAGCGAAACTGCAAGCTCGAGTGCCCCACGTGCTCAAAATGGTACGTGTGTCGGTTCTGCCATGATGCAGAGATCAATGACCATAAGCTCACGCGGAGAGAGGTCAAGCATATCTTGTGCATGAACTGCAGCACGCCCCAAGCCCCGGAAACAAACTACTGTGTCAACTGCGAGGAGGAACTCGCCAACTACTTTTGTCTAAAGTGTGTGCTTTATGACAACGACGGGCTGAAAGATATCTTCCACTGCGACAAGTGTGGGATCTGCAGGCTTGGGCTCGGGCTCTCCATGGACTACTTCCACTGTGACACGTGCAACATTTGTCTTTCCATTGACTTGAAGAACCGCCACAAGTGTGTGACCAACACCACCCATTGCGACTGCCCCATCTGCAACGAGTACCTCTTCACCAGTGTCAGCAAGGTTGTATTCATGAAGTGCGGCCACTCCATCCACCAGCAGTGCTACGACGAGATGACCAAACATTCCTACAAGTGTCCGATCTGCAAGAAGACGGTGGTCAACACGGAGACGCAGTTCCGAATCTTAGACCAGGAAATCCGCCAACTGCCTTTACCTTCACCCTACGACAAGTGGAGATGTATCATCAGTTGCAACGACTGCAAAGGCAAGTCCAACTGTGCTTACCATGTAATGGGGCTTAAGTGCAAGTATTGCCAGAGCTACAACACCAATCAATTGAAGTTGAGCAAGCCGGAGGAGTCGGACGACGAGGACGATATAGAGCAGGACGATAATGATGCACACATCACGTCCATGCGGTTGATCAAGACGAACTTGAGCTCCAATTTCTTGATGAACGACCAAACAGAGAGTCCTGCCGAAAAACAAGAGCCAGAGAAGGACCATGGCACCGAAGACGATTTGATGAGGCTCAAGGCGCTCAAAAGTGCCGAATTCGACCGGACTTCGATTGCATCGATTTTCCAGAAGTTCATCAATAACACTCTCGTGAACTACCATGAGCAGGTCAGCGACCTAGAGGATTCAGACATGGAAACATTTGGGTTTTGACCAAAGAAGAAGATAATTAAGAAAAGAAAAGAAAAGACTACATTGACAATCAATGTCATTCGATCGGAATTTTTCGATCGGAATTTCCAAGATTCGGGGGGCAATTCAACTTTCTGAATTGTTCGATTGTTTGATCGGTCCGATAGAATGGCACATGGTTGGACTGCGAATTTGGGTCGCATTTAGACTGCGAATTTGGGTCATTCCTGGACGGCGTCTCTTTGGCCCAGTCTTCGCACCCAACGGCCCCCCAAAGTTGGGGAACCGGCCATATGCAGGCGCCGTGCGAACGCAATAAACGAAACAGCAACATTCCTACCAGAAACCACTCACATACCTGGCCACAACCCCGCCCCAAGGGTTTCCATTTGCATCTTCCAAGCTCATCCCAGGCCACACTATTGTTGAAATCAACCACACCATCCGCCAGCATCACTCAGGATCACCCCGGATCACTCAGGAGTCACCGATAGATACCGATAGGTAGTGAAAGCCGATTTAAGACCCCAATTCGAATCGAACATCCCGATCGAATCAATTGAGTCATTAGCATTTGAAGCCCGGATTCAATTAGTTGTTTGGAAATTACCTCTTGAATTTTGGTGTTGAATTTGGTGTTCAATTTTGGTGTTCAATTTTGGTGTTGAATTTGGTGTTGAATTTGGTGTTGAATTTTGGTGGTGCTATATTTGTGACTGAAATGCAATGAATTCCCTAAAAAAATTGGTGTACTCTTTGGAGTCCACGATCATATACGAAAGTGACGAGGAGGCTGAGAATGCGGCAGGTGCGCAGGCGAACGGCCTAGAAGGACGGTATGCACAAGAGTATGGGCCAGAGAAGGAGAGTCTTAAGAAGGAAAATCTAGAAAAGGAAAATCTAGAAAAAGAAAGTCTAGAAAAGGAAGGTCTACATAAGGAAAGTCTAGAAAAGAAACTTGGGGGCAAGGATGGTCTAGAAAAAGGGCTTGATGGAGAAAAAGAATTGGGGGGGAATGGCCCTGGCCAAAAGTCTGGTCTAGATCAAGAGGCTCACAATACCTCCGGCAAACGAACGTTGCCTCAAACGATTGTCTCTTCCGTCAAAAGTGTGCTTTATGCAGTTTGTGTGCAGCCGGTTCTTTTAATCTGGCTCTTGGTCACGTTCCCTTTCACGTACATTTTCGGGTCGGAGTACCCGAATTTGGAGGCCGGCCAAACCACGTTGGCAGAAACCCTGGCTACGGACGAAAAGACGGCATTGCTTAAAGAGGAGAAAATCCTCGCCAACAACATCAAAACACCCACCGCATACAAGTACATCTTGCCACCTCCGCCTCGGCTTTTCCCCCTTTCACGAAACCCTGATCGAAAACGGCGCAAAAAGACGCTCATTTTGGATCTCGACGAAACGTTGATCCACTCGTTGTCGCGAGGAGCACCACGGTCGTTGGGCGCCAATAACACGTGCCACATGATTGAGTTGAAGATCAACAACATCCCCACGCTATATTACGTGTACAAGCGGCCATTCTGTGACTATTTCCTCAAGGAGGTTGCTAAGTGGTTTGAGTTGCAGATCTTCACGGCCAGCGTGAAGGAGTATGCAGACCCAATCATTGATTGGTTGGAAAGCGATATCATCGACTACAAGAACGGCACGCAGTCGGTGTTCTCTAAGAGGTACTACCGCAGCGACTGTACGTTCCGGCTGGGTGTGGGGTACATCAAGGACCTCTCCAAGTTTTGTGTCAAAGACGACGAGTTGAAGAACGTGATTATCTTGGACAACTCGCCCGTGAGCTATGCTCTCCATGAAGATAATGCCATTATGATCGAGGGCTGGATCAACGACCCGAGCGACCGCGACTTGCTCAATCTCTTGCCCATGCTTTACAGTCTCAGTGTGTGTATAGACGTGAGGTTTATATTGGGCTTACGCAGCGGAGAGAAGCTTTTTGAAGGCGCAAGGAACTAGGGAGGAACTAGGGAGGAAGGAAGGTATATGAATTAGAGAGAGGAAGGAAGATGATGAGTGAATGAAAGAGAGAAATTGAATGAAAGAGAGAAATTGAATGAAAGAGAAAGAATGAATGAAAGAGAGAGATTGAATGAAAGAGAGAGATTGAATGTGAAGATGGTCAAGTCCTCGATAGCAGACCATAAAAAGTGAACGGGGCTTGAAGTTGGAGCCAAGGCTAGGTTGGAAATGAAGCATAAGCTGAAGTTGGAGCCAAAGCTGAAGTTGGAAATTGAAGCATAAGCTTATCCACGCAGAAGCTAGGGTGAGGTCAGAGTCCGTGGACTCGTGGGTAATAGGTAATTAACATAGAACAAGTGCAAGTCAGTTGCAGTAGCCCAAACTTCTAGACTAGTCCCATCAAAAAGCAAACCCTGATTACGTTTAAGGTGTTTTCCGTCCCTACTCTTTTTATACGGGAATGGTTCAGGTAAGTCACCATTGAGACGTACTTGGACACATTTTGAGTATTAAGCATTTTTGGGTGAAAAGTCCAGCTCACCGCATCAGTTCTTCTTTTTTTGGAGGTTCTCTGGATAAAGCTAATGGTGGGATTGGCCAGAAAATGAAAAGTATCATTGTCATTGACGAGATCAATTCGGCGAGAAAAGTCAACGCTGTTAAAAAAAAAAAAGAAAAAAAAGAGTATTGGAGAATTTTCAGGAAATTGAAGAAGTTCCAGGAAATTGGAGAAGTTGGAGCAAATTGAAGAAGTTCCAGCAAATTGTCAATAACAACAACAACTCGAACTTGGACACGGTTCGTCCTGAGCCCAGGTTGTTTTATCAAGAGATCTCCACATTGCCGATTTGGTGGAGCCGATTTTAATGGGAGTCACTGTGATTTCATTTTTCTTCCTAGTACCTCTGTTTTTAAATTCTATACCACTTTGAAAACTAGAAATACGTAGTTTAAAAATATGGTAATAGACTCCAAAAAAAATAGGGCATTTTATGTGAGAATTTAGGATTAGAACATTTAGTTTAGTGGAAACGACAGGAGAATTGTATGGTTTACCTGACCACCGTGAGATTTAGACCAAATAGGATTAGCAAAATGACGTTACATTCAAAAGTACAATCGACTACTCCACTGATTTTTTCTACCATTACCATCGCTTTATATTAACTTACTTAATAACCATAACTTAATACTTTTTCTATATTCCATGATTTTAGAGACCTAGTCCCATTTGAATGTACGGGAAAAGAAGTGTGTCACTGGTATACACCAATTACCTCAATGTACACTGTATGATTGGTCCTGCATATACATTAAGGCTTGTCCTTAGACAACCAGACACTCAAGTTCATGATATTGACGTCATAATTTATACCTTATATATTTATATCATTGATATTTAGAATATACATTTACCTATATATTTATGTATTATATCATATATCATTGATATGGGCCCTCGGATTTGGGCCCTTGGCGAGAGGGTCCATGATAAAACCATCCAGACCTTAATTTGAATTCTCCTAAGACACAGGGCGAGTGTCCGGAATTCCAGCATTCCACCGAACTAATTTTTAGTTTCAAATTGGTAAATAAATGGGGGTTTGCGTTGGGCCTTTTTCTGCTGACCTTGTCTGGTGCACGGGTGTGCTGCCCTCGGAATACATTACCTCCCAGATCTTATATATATAAACATATCATTATTTATATATTGTTGATTTATTATCTATAATCTACATTTGATCATATAGTATCATATATTGATAGAAATCTATATTGACATAAATCTATATTGATATTGTAAGCCAAAGACTATTATTCAAGCCACTGGAGTCGGAGTCAGAGTCTGTGGAGTCGGAGTCAGAGTCTGTGGAGTAAACGTGATAATGGTAATACGGGGAATAAGGCTGGTGTGATGTAGAGGAGATTATACTGTGGATAGTGGGGGAATTTTATTTATATGGGTAGATTTATGTCTGGTTATGAGCACTGGTATGAGCACTGGTTGCGAGCACTGGTATGAACCCTGCCATGAACCCTGCCATGAACCCTGCTATGATGGTAAAAAAATCCTATAAATACCTTCCTGAAGGTAGATTAATACCATTAAAAGATTGGGCATTACAGCAATTCATAAATTAAGCCCAGAAACCTTTGGTAGAATGTACAGGTGAATTACATAGTTATGGAAGTAGGTCAAACCGATTTGCTAAAAAAGAAATGGTATAGATTATTTAAGAGCTCAATGAAGGACATTGGATGAAAGTAATATATTAAAAAAAAATAAAAAAAAGTTAAAACCAAATTATAAAGTGAATGAAATCACTACATAAGGTTATAAAATAAAATTCAACCTTGATTAATGGAAGGTAGAAGAACGAAATGGGTAAACCTTTTGCATTGAAGCCTTGAAGTTTGCTTACAATCTTGCTAGCCACTTAAAATGGATCTTAGGGTGTACTGGTCTAGTCTGGAATAGAGTCATTGAGCCCTTCAGCAAGTATAATACCACAGTAGTCTAGTATGTACTAACGCTTTGATTTTGAATTTCCCAAAAAGTGGCTTGCACATACAAAATGTCATTACCTACTTTGACGTGTACTAGAAAGTGTATTCTGTGCCATCAGTGGAACCTTCGGGGCAGACAAATTCAAAAAATGGATATCAATGGCTTTAAACCATTTGATAAGAAGAATTGACCAATCGCTTTCAAGGAATAATATCTCCAACATTAGGTAATTTTATGCTTAATGGATTAGAGAAAGTTCTTATGTGAATCTATTTATCCGGTTATGAACGTTGGTTATGAATATTGGTTATGAACGTTGGTTATGAACGTTGGTTATGAACCCTGCTATGAGCATTGGTTATGAGCACTGGTTATGAGCACTTTCCACCGTTTCAATCGACTTCCATACTAAACGCTTGATTCTAAAATTTATTACAAATCAAAATTCCCATTCTTCTTCTTGTTCATTTGTGAATTGGAAATTTCACCAAAATTGTCCCTCGCTGGGTAGAAAAGTCCCATGGCTTGGTTACCCCAGATTTCGCACCTTATTCTACTCCTATTCTCTTGACCCCAACACCAGTAGACAATTCACGGATTACACGTGATGTCAAGATAAAAAATAAATCATTGCCTATTTTGGAATCGTCTTTAAGTTTTTACCTTTTTTTCTTTCTCTTTCTGTTTTTGGGGTGTTGTCATGATTACCCACTGTGCTGCTTAGGTGCACTCCCCAGATCGAGCAGTCTATTTCCAGATCTCTATCCATTATGTCACCTTATTCAGTCCTAAACTTAGTAAATTTTTTTGAATTAAAAATCTCTGTCGGATTCAAAACAGCAGAAATGGTAGAAGATGGTGTGGAGTGGCACGGACATGCCTGGGCAGTCATGTAGACTGGTGCACGTGGTTGTCGCGTGGCTGCTGTCACGTGTGCTTCAATACAGTCACATGATCACTACATGATCTCGCACACTACAAACTTTAAACCTACCATGGATTCTGCTAGGGACTTTGCTACAATCGCCGATACATTCCGGAACGGGCTCAGTTCCGAGGCCCCCGAGGCTCTCCAAGACCTTGTGACCGTTCTCCGGGACGCAGACGCCCGTAGCAGCCCCGAGATCCGCGCTCTTCTCCCCTCGATTCTTTCCGCCTTCCCTCGTCATCCGCGAGATGTCCTCCGTGTGCTAGTCAATTACGTGGCCGATGATTTAGAAAATAGGCGCCAGGTGCTCCTGGATGCTGACTTCTGGTCACAGGCCTTGCAATTGTCCCCTGCCCGTCACGTGAATGAGCTGTCCCTCTTCCTGATCTTGATAAACCAGTACATCCTCTCGGTGGATGATGACGACTTAAAGCTGTTTATGAGCCGTTTGTGTGACCAGGGCTGCCAGCAATGGGTCATGGAGTACTACCGCCAGTTGTGGAGGGAGATTGAGCAGGTGCACTCTCTAGAGGAGTTGGATTTCGAGCGGCCTTTGGAGTTTATCAAGGAATTGAGTCGCCTTTTGCCGGAACGGGTGCACGCAGGCGAGTTTATGGAGGGCTACGGGCACTTTGCCGTGATGGCGGGGAATAAGGTGCCCAAATTGGAGAATGTTGGCAGCAACGTTGACAACGCAGACGATATTGATGACATTGACGACATCAACGACATGCTTCTCGCATCGTCCGAAATCCTCTACAACTGCACCAATGTGCAGGATTCGAACCTCTACATCCTTGGCCCGCTTGTGGAGCTCCTTAGCATTCCTATCCCACTGAAGCTTCCACAGTACTTGAACATCCGCCGCAACTTGTTCGCTGCTTGTGGTAATGTATCGTCGTACCCTGCATACAAGAACAGCGCTGACATTGGCGCCAACCTTGCCCGGATCTCCGCATCTTCCGACCCTTATGTCGTGTCTGCCTGTGCCATATCCCTCGGTAACTGCATCTCTAGCACGGAACAGCAGCAGCAGTTTCTAGCCATGCACAATGGCCAGGGCGTTGTGTGGCGTGCGCTTCTCAAAATCCTCCAGATGAACTTTATGGACGTGATCCAGTACCAGGCATTCCATTTCTTCAGTAATGTCTTGACTACAGCATTGGCCCGCGATATTGTCGCGGCTGATAACGCCCGACATTTGATGCGGCAGACTAAGGTCATCGCCGACAACTCCAATTACTACAAGGATGTTGCGACAGTATACCTCAAGTTTCTCCGCAAATTGACGACCCTCGGATTCCAGTCGCTGCCCTACATCGACTTCCTTCCTTATTCGGAAGCTTACGAGTACCTCTTGCCCGTGGAAGATGCTATAGAAGTGGAGATGTTGGTGCTCCAGGTGATGTGCAGGACAAAGACCCCTCGTGTGGCCGATTTCAAAAAGGAGTTGGTGGAGAAAATGTTAAAGATGGACACCACTGTGTCTGCCGGAGTTCTCCTCTTGAAGATCAAAACATTGGCCATTTTCATCAAGTCTCACACGGCTTTAGAGGTCTATGAGCTATACGACAACGACTTGGGCGATTATCTTTTACGGATGCAGAACTTTGTGAATCTGTTGGCCAGTCTGACCAATCAGAAAGAGGGAACTACCGAAGCTGATGTGGTGGTGAATAATATCAAGTTCATTGGCATCTCTATCAAGGGTCACGTGGAGGACGTACACGCCTGCAGGAATGAGCATGAAGAGGTGGCGCATCAGATTGTGGACACTTGCATGGAACTCGTTGGCGCGCGGCGCACGTAACACAGCACGTGATTAAAAAAGTGATTGATCACGTGTGTGTTAATGTTTGTGTTCACGTGATGCGGAATCTATGTACAGGTTCACGGGTGCGGCAGACACTGCGTTTGTTCCGCCAGAACATTTTTGACGTATAAAGTACCCAAACCGCATCAAGGTCTACAAGCATTCTTAAGATCCATAACATCATCCTTTCTTTAGGCCCTTTTGGTATACATATAAAGTACAATCCATACAGTCGCTAATTTCTTTTGCAGATCCAACCATGACTTTCTTCAATCTTCCCCAGGTTCCCGCAGATCCGATCATCGGTCTCATGAACTCGTACAAAGCCGACCCTACCACAGACAAAATCGACGTGAGCGTGGGTGTTTACAAAACTGAGGACGGCGACCCAGACTACATTTTCCCCTGTGTGGCTTTGGCCAAGCAGAAACTCGCCGAAAACGACCCCGGCCACTGCTACACGCAAATGTCGGGAATCCCAGAGTTTGTTAGCAACGCGCAAAAGACTATTTTTGGAGACAACTATGCCAACGTGGCTTCCGTGCAGGCGGTTCTGGGTACCGGGTCTTTACATTTAGCCTTTACTTACCTTGTCAAGTGCGGACTTAAGGACTTTTATGTGGGAACACCTGCGTGGAGCAACTACGAGGGCATGATTGAGCAATCTGGGGGCACTTTCCACTCGTACAATTACTTTGATGCAGAAAAGAAGCAAGTGGATATTGAGTCGATTTTGGCAGCATTGAATGGGGCCCCCGAAAACTCTGTGTTTGTATTGCAGGCCGTGTGCCATAACCCAACGGGGTTGGATCTTTCTCAGGACCAGTGGACGCAGGTGTTTGACATTGTGCAGGACAAACACCTTTTCATTCTTTTTGACATTGCATACCAAGGTTTTGCCAGTGGTAACGTTGATGAGGATGCTTGGGCCATTAGAGAGGCATACCGTCGCCAGTTCGAATTTGTTGCGTGCCAGAGTTACTCCAAGAACATGGGGCTTTACTCTGAGAGAGTTGGATGCACGCACGTTTGTCTGCAGGGCGAGATTGGGCATATTTTTTCCCAATTGGTGTCGTTGATTCGCCATGAATTTTCGTTTGCTCCTGCCTTTGGTGCACGGGTGTCGGCCATTGTGCAGCTGGACCCAGCATTGCGTAAGATCTGGGCCCAGGACGTGCTTGACGTGACTCTGCGCTTGAAGGGCGTCAGAGCAAAGGTGCTTGAACGGTTCCAGGAGTTGGGCACCCCAGGAGACTGGTCCCACGTTACCGCGCTGAACGGTCTCTTTTGGTACTCTGGCTTGACGCCTCTCCAGTGTGAAAAGTTGATTGAGGAGCACCATGTTTACGGCACTTCCAATAGCCGTGTGAATGTGGCTGGCTTGAATGACTCTAACATCGACTTCTACTGCCGTGCTGTGGATGCCGTTGTGAGAAAGTATCCAAGCAACTAGAGCCTAGGCAAGGTGTAGGTGTCTATTTAATGGCTTAAACATCTCCACCAGTTGTTTTCGTAGCAGTGGCCCAGAGCTTACAACTGATGTAGCTGGATACACCAGTCGAGACCAGGAGCCTGAGTTCTCTAGCTAGTGTAGTGTTATCTCTTGTAGTGTGGATGATGGTACTGTGAATGAGCCACAGAGGTGGATGCCAACTCCATGAAGCCTCGATGCAGGTTTGAAGGATGTAAGATCTACAGTATATCCCTGACACTTACAATGGGCCCAAGCAATTAGAAAAAGAACTAAGAAGACTTTCGACCTCTAGCGTATTTGAAAAGAGTTTTCTCAGTCCGTACGTCAGTGATGTGGTGAGTAGCTGATCGACCTCTTTTTTTGCAATAGGCCGGGTGGTCGGATTGAACTCTATAGGAGTCAATTAGCTAAATATCTGGCTGTATTGACTGGGAATTGACTGTAAATTGACTGGGAATTGACTGGGAATTGACTATACTAGCTAATATACCTGGGCTGAGGTACTACAGAGTAGCTAAAACATTAGAGTATACCAGATTATACCAGATTCACCTACAATTGGCTGGAGTACTAACTACACTTCTAGACTACTACCCACTCCAGTTTCTCAGTACAATTAGTCTATGCTCTATTGTTCAAACTGTTTGTACCAAGTCATCACTAAGTCTTACTAAGTCTTACTAAGTCTAAGTCAACTCCATTATTCACACCAAGTCACTCCATTGGTCATACTAAGTGATAGTCATTATACCATTAATGCCTTTATTAAATATGGTATAGCACATGATTAAAGAATTGCCAGTTTAGTGAATGGCATGGAGAGTAAAGGGCATAGAGAGTGTATGGAGACTTTCCGGAGGTTAGTCTGAGTTTTGTTGATTCGCACTTCTTTCTGAGAATACACATTTGTTCTGCGAAATTGTCATTTGTGGAAATACTTAAGTGGGTTTCAAAAATCCATTTTTGCTTGGAAAGTTTCCATACTTGGTGATTACTTTGGAGTATACCAAAAGTATCCACCGTTAAAAAATAATACGATTTGGACCGTTGGTACCACTACATTCACAAGTAGTGCACAGTACCCACTTGTATACTGCACAGTGCTTGATGTCGTGCACAGATCAATTAAATATGATTGGAATGTTGATTAGTTATTTTTAACACATACACTAGTGTAGAATTATGATGTATGTAGAAGATATATACTGTACTTTGGTCTTGAAAAACTACACCTGATGCAGTGACATCCGCATCGGACGGAGGTAGTATGCAGGAGGCAGTATTTAAAACGGAGAAACGTTCGAAAAAGAGAGCATAACAAGGTGATTTCATAGCTGTAGACTAGTACAGGATCAATAATGGAGTAGCCTAGAAGATAAAGGCATACCATAAAAAACCAAATAATATACCAATAGCTTATGAATAGAGTAACCTCCATAATCTTAGGGTAGACGGGCGTATATAAGAATTCAAAGAATATATAAGAATTCATAGAATATATAAGTAAGTAAAATATCCATAGTATCCGGCCAATTGTAGAAATATTAATGTATATTGACGACCACGTGACTTCTATCCAATCACTTCATGCTACGTGCTCGAAACCTGCATGTGAATCTAGATGATGATCTAAACCAGCCTCTTCTCCCACAGATTATATTGATTTAGTCTCATTTGAACACATACTTTAAAAAGGACAGAAAAAGGAAATATACAAGGAAATATACAAGAAAATATACAAGGAAATATACAAGGAAATATACAAGGAAATATAGAAGGAAAGACTTGGGTGAAGGCCATTACTTATATGCAGGACATTACATGCACTTTAGTTAGACGTTCGGTAAACCATTGGCTTTTTACTGAGATTTTTGCCGATAAGCTTTTCAAGATAAAATCAGTGGCTTTTGATTGGTGGACTGTTTTTTTTTTTTTTTGATGTAGAATAAGTGCCGGTCTAAGATGAAGGTACTGCATACAACCGTCATGCACATGACAATAGAGATGAGCCAGTCTCGTGGCGTGGCACCCCAACACTCTCTATGTTGGGTTAGGGTTTAGACGAGGGCTTTGAATGGCCATTGTTATGGGTTCGGACATCGACGGACCGGAAAAATTAATGTGGCTACGCTTTGCCCAGAATGCTCTAATAAAGGCCCCCATGTTACCTTAGGGTGTACTGCTTATATAATAAATCGTAGAGGGGATTACTGGTCGAAATATGCTTTGTAAATCACTTCTTTGATCTTCAACTTTTCAATTACACCCATGGATTTACTTGGCTTTATGTATAGCTCGAGCTACATGCAGGAGCACATTTATATATGCAGCACTACAACCAAACTCTCCATACCTAATTAATCATCACTACACAGTATCGTATCATATATATTTACACACCTCGTTCAGTGAGTGTTCGTAGCTATACCACCTTACCGTGGATCTTCTTCAAGTGAGCTTTTAGGTTGTCCTTTCTATTAAAGCGGCGGCCACAACCGTCAATGTCACACTGAAACGGCTTCTCCGACGAATGGCACTTCAAGTGTCGCTTGACGTGTTCAGGCCGCTGGAAGCGGGCAAGGCACAAGGGGCACTTGTGCTTTTTTCGGGGGTCGGGCACCTCATCGGCGTCCTCTTGCACAACAATGGGTCTTTTTTGGTCCAGGTTCATGATTTTCTCGGCGAACTTGGCAATTTCTTCCGTGGTGGAAGTTTCATGGATCTGCAGATGCGTTGGGTACGCCTGCCCGGAGAAGTGCTTTCCGGACAACTGTTGCCCCGATAACAGCAGCTTGCGCCCACGAGCACGCGACGACGAAAGAATGGGCGGTAGGAGTCGTTCCTTGTTGTCGTAGGAGTCGTATTCTCTTTCCGGCAGATAGTCCGAGTAGCTCACCGAACGCAGGTGGCCCTGAGAGGTTTGGGGTTGGTTCAGCTTGGTGATGGCTGCAAGGTCAATGGATGCAGGGTACGACTTCAATCCCGGGCGGAACTCGGTGCGTTCGGAGCCCATGATGTCGGGCAGCAACAAGTCGATGGATGCCGATTGTGAGTATGCAACAGCCTTGAGGCTGTGGACACTGGAGCCCCTGCTCAACGGCACCTTCTGCATATCATGGACTCCCATGTACGACTTGGCTCTTTTTAGCTGCTTGCATGCATCATCGTCCTGCTCCTCTATTTTGATGGACACCACCAGTTTTCGGTCTTTCCGCTCGTACTCCTGCTCCACTCTTCCTTCCCTGCTGAGGACCAGCTCCATCCGTCCTAACTGCAGGTCCATCCGTCCTAGCTGCAGGTCCATTCTTCCATGTTCCATTCTCTGTTCCATTTCCTCCATCCGTCCAAGCTGCAGATCCATCCGTCCATGCTCCATCATTTGCTCCATCCTATCCACGCGGCTATGCTGCAGTAGGTTGGTTTCGTTGAGCGATCCGCCAAACGACTGATTATGAGGAATGGGGGTGAAGTTCTGCATATGGGAAGTCAGGAAGGTCTTAGCTGGCGTGGCTAGTGGCGTTGCGTCCAAATCGCTCAAATTTATATCGATTTTCGGTGAAATAAACGAGCTTTCAAATGGATTCGATCCGTCGCTGTGGTTGATCGGAGCTGAATGGGGCACGTTGTAAGGGGCATTTGGCAACTTCATGTTGGACGGGGCCACAGCCAGATTCGGCGCCAGAAGGTTAATGGCCGGCGAAAGGTTTATGGATGGCGTGGCGAGGTTTTTCATGCTGGCAATCAGCGCCAACAACTGAGACGATCCCGCTTCAATAGACACCAGAGGCTTGGAACGGGACCGTACGTGATGTGACTTCAACGGCGTCTTGCCCACCTTGACTGTGGGTGAATGCATGGTGGAGCCACGCAACGGCGTGGCGTAAAGGTTGCTGGTCGATAGTGACGTCAGCAAGCGCCTTCTTCCCGGTGTGGATACCACATTACTGGGGCACACATTGACCATGGAGTAGGGCGAGTCCTGGAGCGATTTGTTGGACATCAGCAGCGAGAGCTGTGGCACTGAGTCAATCGACTGTAGTGTGGAATTGGACATGGAATGGGAAAATGTGCCACTGGGCGGATCGGCTGAGTTGGATGCCAATGATACCGAATGGCTGTGGCCACTGGAGTAGCCTGTGGCATAAGTGTTGCTGGCCATGTCCAGTCTGCTATAGTTAGAGTCGTCCAACGACACGTTGCGCAGGTGCAGGAAGTTGGAGAACTTAGAGCCGGAGTTGAGGGTGAACGGCATCTGCAACGAGCTTCCGTCGAAGGAGAATGTCTTGGAGTGTAAGGTTCTGCCGATCATGGAATGGGGCGCAAGCCGCTCCTCATCGAGATCCAAGCTGATGGTTTGGTCGTACGAGAAGTCTGGGAGATCCAGAGCAAAGTCCAAGTCCTCATACACCGACGGACTGAGGCGCCCGTCGAAATGTGTTTTGGGAAGAGAGTTCTGCATGCCTCCATTTCCGGGAGTGCTTCCGTCTCCAGGAGTATTTCCATGGCCCATACTTCCATGAGCAGAAGTACTTCCATGGCCGGGAGTGCTTCCATGTCCAGAAGTACCTTCATGGCGAGTAGTGCCATGAGCAGAAAGATTACCCTGGGTTATATTTCCTTGGCCTATACCACCTTTAAAACTTGCTTGGCTATTTCCTTGACCAAGATTTCCTTGAGCAAGAGTTGCTTGACCAGGCGTATGCAGCAGGAGGCTGTCTGCCGACTCCGGGCGGCCGGAATGAAACAGTAGCGTGTACTGCTCGTCCAGAGCCGCCTTGCCGTTTTCACTGGGTAGATACACGTGTGAGAGCTGAGTAGGGGAGCTCATAAGGTAGTTTTCCATGGCGCCATCACGGAGAGATGGGCGGAAGAGCTCAGAGGGTCCCACGGCTGCACACAGGTCCCTTTGCTAATGCACCAGAGAAGGCTGTGGCCGGCACTGGGAATAAAAACGGAGGGAAGAACGGGGCTCAGATGGACCTGGTGAGCTGGCGGCAGTTGAACAACGCCTGCGGGTGGGGAAAGAGACGTAAAAGCTCCGGAAAAAAAGCCCCTAGCGAACGTGGGACAGGATAAGTTTCGGAGAGGGCAAGTGAGGGCCGAAAAAAAAGGCGAGGAAGGCGGGTCGGCGTGGAAAAGGTGTAAATGTCCGTGGCTGGTGGTTGACAGGAGAAAGAAAAAATTACGCGTGCGACTGTCTCGTGCTGTGTGCCCAGCGACATGGCCCATGTCGCGAGTCGCATGTCGCGGCGTAGATCATGATCCCCCGTGTCGCTTGTGTTGATCATGCTTGGCCCGCCTACCGGGGCAGCGGATGTCGCTGGTTTCTGCCGTTCGGCTTGGTCCACTTTGGGGTTTTTCCGCCGGGTGCTTTTTCCAGCTCAACCAGTTTTTACCGCTGGCTGCTGGTGAGTCGCGTCTGAGCTTGACTACGGAACTTCCATGCCGTTGGTGCGCTGCATGAAGCTGCTGCGTCCACCCACTCGGGCCCAGTTGATGAATTTACCTTTGGGGGATGAAATGTCGGTGATTTGCCTACGTGTGCCACCAAATTCCTGCCGTTGTGGATTGCTCCAAATTTTTTATGTCGGTGTTAATGTCGCTTGGGACTGCATCACCATGCTAAAATCGACTCCTGTACACAGGCTATTGTGATCCCACCACAACTTGACAACCACGGATCGACATCCAATTGACGTGGAGGCGCAATTTCTCCGTCTCTAACGCAATTCCTACGGTTGGCAACGAAAATCACTACTGCGCCCGATCTGCTAGCCAGCGACATTCTTGATGAAACGGTTTCCACCAGTGCACTGCCCGCGCAAGGCTTAGCGATGTCGTATTCGCTCGTATTTTCTAAGGACATGAATTACAATGGCCTGGCTGATGCTGACACTCAGATACTACGGTGGGTCCAACTCCAACTGCAGGCCGAAGCCACTTGACAGCAAGAGCGTTCTGGCCCCCGCTGCGTTCCTGCACCGGTGCCGGCTACTTTTACCCCTCTGGGGCATCTTGCCTCATTATGCCCGTCCATACTTTATCTGCAACGCCATGCTCGAGGTAAGTATGTGCACACGAGAGAGACTCTGCGTGACGTTGCTACCGCGGGCCAGCTGCGGACCAATATCTTCTGCGCGTGTTAATGGCGCAGCACACTGCATGGCAACCGCGATAATGTGTCACCAGGGAATTTGCGCCCATTAGTTTTAACCGCCAGTCGAAAACCGGACCAATAGAAAGTTACATATATGCGAGTGTTTTATATACGAGTTTCAGGTTCTGGAATTGCATGATCTTTGGCGTTTCAGGTTTGTTTCAGATTTGTTTCAGATCGGGTTGGATCTACAGGAAAGTCTATTTCATCTAACTCGGGGCCTCGATCTAGACTACTTAAAATAGATTGCAACAGCAACATACACTCCGCACGACTCCTTTGCTTTTGGAACTCTGCAGTCAAATGCACCTGGCTTCCATTGTGCGATTGCATGCAGTCTATGCGCAAATATGTTTACCATTTTTAATTACGCGCCCAATTACGCGTGTCACACCCGTACATATTGGAAAATATATATATTTTTTCCCCTTCGGTAGCACGTGATAAAGACTAAGTCACGTGATAGCGACTAAATCACGTGATACATAGTGCCTGCACAATCCTCAATTATGCACTTTACTCTACAATAATCATTTATATGTAGGTCATCAGGGAATTTAATATATACACTAGTCTTCCTATGGGTTTTGGCTGACAAAAACAACACCCTTCTTGATGTTGCCAATCAAGGTCTCCTTGGCCTTGGCCACCAACTCCTCCTCGTGGCTGGACAACTCACCCAAGCTGTGGATGGTCTTGACACCCTCGGTTCCCAAGGTGACCTTGGAAGAGAAAAAGTCAACACCCTCATCCTTGAACAAAGGAGAGTCGACGAAAGATGGCTCAATGACATCTCTCTCGCCAGCCAAACCGTTCAACACGGCACCGGCAAATCTAGCACCGGCCTGGGCCATGGACAAGGTGGCGGAACCAGCACCGTTCTTGGCCTGCACAACCTCGTCACCACCAAATTGGATTCTGTGAATCAAAGCGTCTCTGGTCTCGGTGGCCAAGTCCTTGTGCTTGGTCTGAGACAACAATGGCACAATGGTGATACCAGAATGACCACCGACGACAGTCACGTGCTCGTCCACTGGGTTGGTACCAGCAATCTCAGAAACAAATCTGGAGGCTCTCAACACGTCCAAAGTGGTAACACCAAACAACTTCTTAGGGTTGTAGACGTTCTTGGACTTGAACACCTCAGCAACAATTGGAACAGTGGAGTTCACTGGGTTGGAGATGACACAGACAGAAGCATTTGGGGCGTGCTCGGCAGCAGCCTTGGCCAAGTCTCTGACAATAGAGGCGTTGGTGTTGAACAAGTCGTCTCTGGTCATTCCTGGCTTTCTTGGCACACCGGCTGGAATAACAATGACGTCAGCACCAGTCAAGGCGTCCTTCAATCCCTCAGGGTCGTATCCCTTAACGGTGGAGTTGGTTGGCACGTGAGACACGTCGGCAGCGACACCTGGAGCACCCTTCAAGTCGTACAAGGCCAAGTCGGTGACCTTGTGGTTCAACTTCATCAAAAGGGACAATGGCTGGCCAATGCCTCCGCCGGCACCCAAAACGGCAACCTTGTATGCGGAAGATGGGGAAGTAGAAAAGGATCTAGCAGCAGCCTTAAACATGGGGAAATTTAGGTGGTGTTGAAATGGGGGAAATGCCAGTGCGGAAGGGGAGCTATAAATCGTTTGCGGGTCGTGGGTGCACCACCTGAGCTCGCCAATCACTGGGCTCCAATGAGCGTGCACTTCCGAACCTGCCGGAACGGCCTGCACCCGAGCCTGGGGAATCCACGCATGCCGATTTGCTGGTGCACGGGTGCATGGCTGATCGGTGCATGGATGATCGGAGCATGATAATGATCTCCGCACACCGGATCCCACCCCCAGACTATCATCAGTCAATTCCAAATCAACTTGAAATACCACCCGTTTTGGGCACCACCTTTGATTTCACTCTGAATTCCCCACTGAATGTTGTAGATATATTTTAGCCAGCTCATGGCTATGCAGGACTCAGTCCAGAGGAAATCGTAATACCAAGTGTTCACGAATTGCGACAAACTTTGTTCCGCAGAGAAAATCTTTTGAGTGTAATTCAGGAGCTGGATTTTCTTAGTAGTTCCTTTTGCCCACAATAAAAAGTGTTTTCAGTACCAGGAGGCAACTGGCAACCTTGAAATAATGGAGTGGAAAATTCCGAAAGATCAGAAAATAATGGGTGCCAGAAAAAGTCAAGTCAAAAAAATTCTGGAAAACAAACTGGTGACCAAAAAATAATCTGGAAAATAATCTGATTGATCTGAAAATAGTCTGGAGTTCAGAAAAATATCAGAAAAATGGTTAAAAAATATCCTAGGGTGGTTAATCTTAACAATTGACCTGGTGTACCGTGTGTAACTTGAACAATGGGCTTTTTAGACCTCACGTGGCCAATAAATACCCTCTGAAAATGGAGTATTGTGTGTTATGCCCGCCATTGATGCCCAAAGAGTAAACACCGGTATCAGTCAATATTCAGTAATAATCAAGTGGTTAATGGCACATAGTCAATAGCCAATTGTCAATAGCCAATTGTCAATAGCCAATTGTCAATAGCCAATTGTCAATAGCCAATTGTCAATGGTCAATGTTAGGAATGGTAAATGTTAGGAATGGTCAATGTTGGGAATGGTCAATGTTGGGAATGGTCAATGTTGGGAATGGTCAATGTAAGTTGATGGACAATGGTAATCAATAATATTAAATAGTAGTCAATAAACCGGGGATACATTTTCATGGTCTCACCGAAGTACCATTAAAGCCAACTTGGATTGACTAGTGACAGCACCTCCTTTTACAAGTTGGAACCCACTGAAGTGACAAACCACACATTAGGCTGACTCCATAAATCAATCGGTGTATTTATTTCGATCGGCGCCTTTATTCCAAGGCTTGACTTGGACAATTCAAAATTCAAATATTAAACAGAAAGTCACTTAACTAAAAAAGGTGTAGTGTGTACCAAGGAGGGGGGGGGGGGCGGCCTTCTTATATATTCGCAGTGCATGCATTCCCCTCAAAAGGGGGGTTTCATGTTTTGCAGCCATGCGAATATATAAAGGGCTCGCCCGCACCTCACCAAAAACCAATGAGTTTTTTCACTGATTTTCTTTTGCAAAGCCAACACGTGTCATTTGGAATTCCTGTGTTTCACTCACACGTGGCTCAATGGTTATTTGAAGAGTCGTCACGGTAAAAGAAATTGAAAACAAGAAAAAGATGGAGAAACACAACACAGGAAAGATGGAGAAAAAAAAGGGAAAAGATGGCGAGTGATTTGAACCAAGACGATCAAAAGATACGAATGGACGAAATAGACACAAAATCGATGGGAAGGGCTTAAAGAGGTTACAAAATCACACAATACATGAGTCATAAGGATCTCGAATACGTGTATGTGTTTGTATTACAATGGAGAGATCGCAGTTGGTTTGATCGATGGGGGAGATTATTCAAAAGACCGGAGCTTTTACCTGTCACATCGGGAGCTGGGAGTCAACTATTCACAGGGTATTGAAATATAATTGTGAGCCTCATTATTCTTTGGAAGCAGGCAACAAGGCGAGATACTTCTGCTCATGATTTTGGAAGTCTGCCCACGATTAGGAAAGTGAAGGTCTGGTGGATTGTCCACTTTATGAAGAGATCAAAAGTGAGGATTCAGAGATCTTCAAAGTCACCAAGGAGAGAGATCACACGGATGGCCAAGCCAACGCCCGACTAAGCTTAACCTCCAAATAGAGATCAGAGCCTCAGTTCCGGTACCATGAGTAAAGTATTTCCAACAAGCTCCAGAAACAAGAAAAAGCAAAGATATCAAGGCACATGGATGCCAAAGTCTGTTAATCAAAAGCAAAAGGCATTTCGCTTAATATAACCAGGCAACGCTTGAGCTCTATTCCATAATGAAAGAACCATTCCTCGAAAGTGCTGGTCTCGAAGGAATGGACTTCAACTCATTCAACAAGATTTAACATCAAACATATGAGGATTACTACAAAAGACTGAAAGCGTGGTGGTGGGGAGTGCATAGAGAGCGGAGGGACTATCCAACCAATACTAACAAAGCTAGTGGGTAAAGTTTAGAGTTTGGTTTTTGAAATGAACTATAAAGAAGAGCTATTTCTAATTACTACACAGTGTGTAGTAAAAGGTAATCGTCCAACCCAATTACAATAGACAACACGCTTGTGGCGGCGTCCACTAGCATCTTTACCCTCGTTTGTAGACAAATGCAAAGTGTGTCATTGTCAGAAAAATTTCACTCAAATTCAGCCTTTATGGCCAAGTTGGTAAGGCACCTCACTAGTAATGAGGAGATCGTCAGTTCGAATCTGGCTGAAGGCATTTCTTTTTTCCTCCTTCCAAACATTCCGCACCCGCAGATAATTACTCCAAACATGCCGCACCCGCAGATAATCTCTCCAGACATCGCGCACCATCAACATCTAACATCTAACATCTAACATCTAACATCTAACAAGTCATCAGCCGGCCCCAACCATGGACAACCACGCGGAGAAACACTCGCTCGACCTCCCGCACGTGGCGGCCGTGGAATTGCCGCTCCTAGTTCAAAACCAGGCCCGCGCAATTGCAATGTTAGGCGGCCCCGACAAGATCCGCCGGGCAGTCAACTCCCAGTACCGCCAACTGCCCATCCAGCCATCCAGCCACTCCGTCGACGAGCGCAACCTCGAGCTCCGGCTCCGCAACGACCCCTTCCATCACCCGGTGCAAGCGCTGGTCAACCGTCGGGAGAAAATCATCGTCAAGGTGCGGATTCCCAAGAAGCACCTACCCCCAGACTACTATGAGCACCCAGGCAAGTATACGATCCGGGAGCTTTTACAGCGGCAAAAGGCGCAGGAGCTCGAGGAGTCTAGAAGCGGAAGAGCCAAGCTGGGAACCTTTGAAGAGGAAAAGAAAGCGTCAGGGCAAGACATGGCCGAAAGCGATAGCGACAGTGAAAGTGACAGTGACAGTGACTCAGTCAATGGCGATGACGGGGATATTGAGCCCGTGGCCATTGTCAACAAAAACTATAGTTTCCGGGCCATGGCGGATTTCCAGATGTCGACCAAAAACAATACGTCTGTGCAGAAGTACCGGTCGGGCATTCTTGATAACCACCGGTTTGAAAACGTGCGGCAGTACTTTGACACGGAACTCGAGGCCGCCAAACACGAGGTTGGGAATGGCGATTTCTTCCAAAACAAAGACCACCAGCTCATTCCTCCGCCCCACTTTAGCGGAGTCCGCTTCCCTTTCGACTACCGGTACCAGTCCAGTCCGTTCACCGTCACGGTGGTGGACGAGAACGGAGACCGCAAGGTGGTGATGAAGTCCGATACCAAGAAACTATTCACCAATACCGTGGACTACTACCAGGATACCATCCCACACGCGCCGCTTCCGGAGATCGTGGCCAAGCTCCAGTGGTTGCGGAAAAGTGACCTTCTGCAGGAGTACGCCGACAAGAAGCTCTACGAATGCATCAAGCAGCTCCAGAGCTTGTTTGCTCTCAAACCCATTTGGTTACGGAAGCTGCTTATTGATGTGGTGCCGGAACCACTCAAGCTGGCGGTCAAGGAGGCCTTGCCCTACGTGTCGTACTGCTATAAGAACGGGCCATGGCGTTTTTGCAACGTCAAGCTTGGCATCAACCCTAAAGACGATAAAGCGTTCTGGGTGTATCAGAGCGAGTACTTCCGGCTCCAAGGGCTCCGAACCAAGTACAACCCTGGAGGCAGTGGCCGCATCCCCACGCCAAAGGTCACCCCCAACACCATCCGCATGTTTCATCCCGGCAGCGACGTGAAGCTCTCGGAGTTTCTCTTTTTCACGGGGCGCAAGCTTCCGGAAACCATCAACTTCCAAATTGGGGACATTCTCGACGAGGATATCTTGAAATTGATCCACGATACGCAAGCCAAGGGAGATGTATATTTCTTCAGGGACTCGGTGGATGCGCAGGACGGCTGGATTAAGAAGCAGCCCATGGAGACTATGCGCAGGATCATCCGTTACAAGCTCCGGAGGTTGCAAAGAGAGGAGCCCGTGGATAAGGCCAAGTTGGCGCAGATCATCGAGAGTGACTACTCCAACAAGGCCGATTCTCGGCAAAACATGGATCTCGTGGACCCCGAGCTCGCGGCCAATGAGGAAAACGACTCGCTTGGGTCCGACGACGCTGCAGACGATGGAGACGAGGAAGAAGAAGATGACGATGAGGACATTGAAAAGGAGACGCCCACAGAGGAGAATATCATGAACCGCATCAAGCAGGTGGACGAGCGCACGGCAGCCAAGCTCAGTTCGTTGGTGGGGTTGATCAAGCAGGACGAAATGATGAACAGACATTAAAGCTGGGAAGGACAATTGATAAAGAACAGGATTTTGGATAGAGAGGGATTCTTGATGGAGAAGGAAACTTGATAGAGGAAGTTTCGTTCTTTGAGTTCACTGGATGCAGATGTCTACTGCACAGGGCAAGGGATGGGGGCATATCCAGGTTGCAGTGGCCAATGTGAGATACTTGAGGAAGAAGAAGAGGATTCTTGATCAAGAGATTGGTGGAGGAGAGAATACCGTCCTGTCTTTTTCTCTTCTCTACTCCATTCTCCTGCATCCCAATTTTCACCTGAATCCCAGACATTAACTCTTGGGATTTATCGGTGTATCAAGTGAACAGAATGATTCATGCTGGTACAGTTGAAAAGGTGATATCATGGTGGGACTTCAGATACGGTTGAAGAACTGGAGACTGGGATCTACAGTGTGCTGGGCATTGTCCAGCCTCTTGTGATGTCCATTCCACTTGAGTGACTCGCTGATTCTGGAATATTGATCTCCAGACTACGATCAAAGCCAATACTGAAGATAACTGATTAGGAGGACGCACACCAGATGAATTTACAGAAGTATTCAGTGTTCAGTACCTCGGTCCAAATTCTAATTCTAACACGAATTTGATTGGTTAACGTTGGAAGACAGAGGAAATAGCCATGGAGGTAGTATGGTGGACGGGTTGGGGATTCATACATTAACCCAATCAACGATACCACCCGAATCCTGCATGCAGCTGGTTCTAAACAAAAACCATATTGCATCAATATTCACAGAAACACTGCTTCTTTTTAATTTATACAGAAACCCTGCTTCACTTTAATTTATACAGAAACCCTGCTCCATTTTAATTTATACAGAAACCCTTGTTCTTTTTAATCTATACAGATTACCCATTTTATCTTCAGGTGTGTGTCTGCAGTACACCTGCATATACCAGCACATTGCGAAGTCAACACGTCAAGACCAAACCTCCACTCTACTCCACCACCAGTCTATTCCACCACTATGACCAAAGCCACCGAAGCGGGAGTGGCCGTGTTCGCCTTGAGCGCCGTTTACTTTGCCGCATATGCAGGCGTGATTCCCACCGGACTGTTGGTCCACGACCAGATCTTGCCCTACCTCCCCTGGTGGGCCTTGGTGACTTTCGGAGCCTATGCTCTTGGCTCCTTGGGCTGGGGCGTCTTAACCTTCAAGGACAAGGAGGCCAGTTACCGCGAGTTGTTGCAGCAGATTGACGAGGCCAAGGACTTTTATAAATCCAAGGGTCTTGTTTTGGATTAAGATTTCTGGGTGTCTGATTCAGGATCAGTCTGATTCAGGATCAGATAGTCAATTCAGATAGTCAATTCAGATAGTCAATTCAGATAGTCAATTGAATCAGATAGTCAGAGAGTCTGGATCTGAAGAATGAAACTATATACTTATGATAATAATTAAGATGACCCCTAATTACACTATTAGCTAGTGCGATACTTTGTGCAGGCTCTAAAGCTAACCATTTAGGTTTGTTTTTACCCATATGATTAAATTGAAACCCACTAACTCTTCTTTTAATTTCTGGTATTTCTTACCATAGGAGCAGTTAACATAAGAAATCCAGGGGATCTAACTTATTATATAGGAGCAGGAATATCAACATTAGCTTTAGGTGGATCACGTAACCCTTCATCACGTTCAACATTATTTCCTCAAGCAATTTTAGGTTTTGCATTAGCAGAAGCTTGTGGATTATTTGCTTTAATGATAGCTTTCTTATTATGCAGTTTAATATTCATATAAAAGTTATTAGATTTATTCTTCATTCTATTCTTATCTATTCTATTCTTCACTCCGATATATTCTGATATATTCTTTATATATTTACCTATACACCTAAAATTTAAATTTTAGGTGGGATGGTAGCTTAGATGATCTATATCATAAGTTGTAATAAGGATAAATTAAATAAGATCATATCTATAGAGGCTGTAAATATAATAAATAGTAAATAACTTAAATATATGGTAAATATGATAATTTAGGTATATAAACTATAGGATTAAGTTAATAGATAGAGATAAACGAAAATAAGAGATATAATAACCCCGAAAATCTATTTTTGGTGTAAGGGTAAAAATAAGTAAATAAAGAGTCTAAATACGAAAAGATAAATAAGTACCTATAAAATAACAACTTCCCAGCTTGCTGGGTGATAAGATAAGATATTTATCTATATAAACAATATAAATCTATAAGTAAAGCTATAATAGAATTAAAAATATCTTAGCACGAAGTGCGTATTTAAAGATAATGAAAATAAAAGGGAGATATATAGTAAGAAGTAAAAATTAAATAGAAGTAAACCAAAAATTATTAAAAAACATTATCTATCTTGGTGAAGGAGTAGTAAGAAGGAATAATCAAATAGAAATAAAATCAATAAGTAGTGAAAGATAATTTAAATAAAAAAGAAATTAGTAGTAAGAAGAGATCTAAAAAAGAAGAAACAAAAAGCAAGTTAATTTGTCAACCAAAAAAATAATTTTAAAAAGATAAAATCCGGCTGAAGGCCCGAAAAATAGAATCATATTATATTATATATATATTAAAGTTTCTTTAATTTACTGATATAGAAATTAACAAATTTAACCTTCAACTTAATTGATTATAAATTATATAATAAGATATATAAGTCAACCTATTAATTTAAAATTTCTCTTTTATTTATCTCATACTAAAATTTAATATCTAAAATACCCTCATAATTACTTATTGAGTTTATTCTTTAAACTTTATTCTCCATTCTTTATTGTCCTTATCTTTATTCTCCATTCTTTATTCTTATATATCCTTATCTATTCTCCAGTCTTTTCTATTATCTATTATTAAATAGATTAGGAATATTAGTCTTGAGTTATATATTAATATTATTTATAAACTCTATAAATATAATATCCTTAAAACCAGGATTAACATTATTTAATAATTGATTTAGTTTGACTTCTTATAATTTACCTTTAATACAAATTATTGATGAATAATTAGGCACAGTAGAGAATAGAGTGAAAATAGACCATTCAGTCTGTTTTTCTCTCTTTCTGTCCTCTATCTTTCGCCCTCAACCTTTTGTCCTCTGTCTATTTGTCCTCTATCCTTCTGTTTTTCTGTTTTTCTGTCTTTCTCTCGTCTGTCGTCTGTCTTGTCTTCTGTCTCTGTCTTTCTCTCGTCTGTCGTCTGTCTTGTCTTCTGTCTCTGTCTAATATAACTCCATTCCTTGTAGAGTTATAAGCTGCGGAGTGCTAGATCTCTGATTTAAAGAGAAAAAGACAGTCATGGGGAATGAACAACAACAGGAGTGGAGAAAAAGGGAATCTCCAGTATAATGGAAGGCAGCTATTTGCTGGTATGAATTCTGACATCCGAGATGGTAATTTGAGCACTGAAATAGTACACAGTGTAAGAAACATGACTCCAATTTTAGTATAGTATCCATTGGCATTGCATACACTTGCACTTTATCTGACCTCATGCTTGTCTCATCAAAACTAGCGGTGTTTCTGGCAGCAGTATCATGATCAACAAAAGGTAGGTTCAGTGTAGAATACTTAAGCTCAATAGACACTA
>NKZZ01002017.1:8969-21101 GCA_002370815.1 Metschnikowia hamakuensis | reverse complement strand
CGTTCTTCAACGCCATTTTCCGGAGAGTAGGAATGGATTGATGGGAAGTAATTGGTATGAGTGGAAAGGTTGGGATTGTATTTATTTTATTAAGAGTTTATCAAGTAAAATATTAACAAATACAACCACACTTCTTTTTTCTGTCGAAGTTGGAACAGTGTTGATCATGGGAGGAGGTGTCATTTGCGGCATGCTCAGTGAGTGTATATAAGGGATGAAGAAATGGGGGAAGATGAAATAAAGGAACCGATGGGGGAAGAAAGACTTTCTGCAGGACGAAAGAGCGGTATCTGCAGGTTTTCCTCCATTCGGGTTGAGTCCCGGTCGTTTTTTCCATTTTTTCCCTTTTTTTCTATTTTTTTTTCCTTTCCATTTAATTTAGTTTAGTTGAAATGCGCTCTCAAGACTTAGAAAACAGTATTTTGTCTGTGCGTTTCGTCGCGCGCAGAAAATCGTAAATGACCAAATTAAAGCCTCAAGGGCAGCTGTTCAGTCAACAGCATTTTTCGGGCCAATTAAGGAAAAATATTTTTTCTAATTTGGTAATCGGAAATTATTAAATCAAATCAAATCAAATCAAATCAAATCAAATAAGAATAAATAAAAAAGAAATTACACGAGGAAAGTACAGGAACGAAAAGACAGGACGGAATACGGAATTAGATGGCTCAAACAGGGTGACAAATACAAATACGAGTATATTAAGACTGAAACACGCTTGATTTTATCTATTTCATCTCGACTTTAATATCTACACTCAGGTCAGTTTTCAGAGAAACCAAAAAACTGACTGATGAAACCATATGACCTGCATATAAACTATAGTAACAGATCATTCACACTTATCTACTCAATTGTAATCGAACACCTCGGGGTTTACCAAAAGTTTGGGTGATGTGTGGATCAGAAACTGGTAGAGTCTGAAATAGGGCTAAAGAAAGTTTAAGCAGCTTTGATGGTCATGGAGAATGGACGGCATAGAGGGGTTCAAAGGACCTTCAGGACCCTAATTTAACATTCTTTTCGTTTAACGAATGAGTGACCAGAAAAAAAAAAAGAGCCTTATGCTTGTGCAGGACCATTGTCTAAGTAAAGAAACTCCAATAGGAAAAAAAAAAAGGAAATCGACGCAGGGAAAAAGCTGGTGTTCAAAATACTTCTGACTACTAACTGATATCGCAGCCAAAAAGTGAAGAGAGAAGTACTCAATTTGGCCCAAATGCACTGGACCAACTGTCAGTGTTTTTTTCCTTCTTTTTTTTTTTTTTGGAGCATGGAAGTTGGACCTGATATTCAAGGTCAACTATCCATGAGTCAGGCAGCCGAGTCTGCTAACGAAATTGTACCAATGGCTCTATCAGATGTGCTACACGGTGACAGCATGTTTCCAGGGGTTGCGTCCTTGGGGATGGGGAGTTTTCTTCCAGAATGGAAAGAATAGCAGATGGAGTTTAGTGTTCAAAGGTGACCGGAAAGACAGACGGAGTTTTCTGTTCCTAAATGACCTGAAATACAGATGGAGACGAGAATCTGGGAACAAACGATCGTCATAATTTATAGGAATTTCAGTGTCAAATTGTCATAATTCATAGGAATTTCAACGTCAAATCATCAAAATTCATAAGAATTTCAACGTCAAATCGTCATAATTTATAGGAATTTCAACGTCAAATTGTCATAATTTCTAGGAATTTCAACATCAAATCGTCAAAATTCATAGGAATTTCAACGTCAAATTGTCATAATTTCTAGGAATTTCAACATCAAATCGTCAAAATTCATAGGAATTTCAACGTGCGGATTCTCCAAGGGAAGCGTTGGTGTCTAGCACTGTGGGAGACCTAGAGATTGTGGATCAGTCGGTACAACCTTGTCACAATAGGTCCCGATACCAACGTAAATTAGCTGCTAGTCTTGATGAATATTGGTAGGACAGTCCGATATCATCAATGAGCAGACTATGCAAGAAGCTACTGATAGTGAAGAATTTGGCACTGGGGCTTTGGCGAAAAGGACGGGATAGTGAAACGAAGCAAAAAAAGGCCTTAAATTCAGCAAAAAAAGACCTTAAATCCAGCAAAAAAAGACCTTAAATCCAGCCAAAAAAGACCTTAAATCCAGCCAAAAAAGACCTTAAATCCAGCCAAAAAAGACCTTAAATCCAGCCAAAAAACGAAACTGTCATTCCAAATGCTCCGCTATAAACGTCATTAATATCAAGAGTAGAATAAAAGTTTGGCTGTGCCCCATCAAAACATCCAAATCTCAATATGTCTTCAATAAAAGTCAATAAAAGAATCATCAAGTCCTAAAACTTGGTAAGCGAATATAAAGTCCAACGCTTATTGTTCCTTCTTCTATTCACTGGATGCTCTCAGGACTAAAACTAAACCACCGAAGCTCTAACACAGAAAAACGTTCCATTTCTGACTCAATAGTGGTTTCTAGAATTCCACACTAGTAGGACTGGTAGCGGTAGTTGTAAATAGAATTATCAAGAAGTACCAAGAATTATTAGAATTACTATCATTTCTTAAGAATTACCATCATTTCTTAAGAATTATCAACAATTATTAGCGTTTCTTATTATTTTTTAGACGTAGTATGAGATTCAGTAGCACTTATTAAGAATTATTAAAAAAAAACATGTTTTTTGGGTAAAGAATCATTCAAAATTACCTGAGTAGTAGGAAACACACACCCGTCTTGAACCAAAAGCCGTAAAGAAATTGCCCTTCCAAATATTCCGCTATGGACTTAAAAAAGAAATTGCCCTTCCAAATATTCCGCTTGGACTTAAAAAAGAAACTTCCACTCCAAATATTCCGCTATGGACTTAAAAAAGAAACTTCCACTCCACATATTCCGCTATGAACTTAAAAAAGAAGTGAATGGTCTTCAGTATTACAAGAGCAGATAGACATTGAATCAGCTTTTAAAAAAAAAAATTACTAAATAGAAATTGCACGTAAAAAAAAGTATCTGTAGCCTTTAAAGACAATGTAGACGAGTGATAATGACTTGAGAAATGGTTAGATTTAATTAGTGATGGACAATTGCAGGGAGGAAAAAAGAGGTGGTTGAATCTACAGGAACCGTGACCTGGTCATGCCAATTTTTTTCAAATTGCCCAATCCAGAAAGTGGCTCTGTTTATGGGTAATTTGCTCTTATAAAACGTCTCCAGAAACACCGGTCCCTCTCTCACCTACTTTAATTTCCCCTTTTCAATTCCCCCCTTTTTTCATTTGCCCACTTCCAAATCATTGAATCTAATCAATTCACCAATCCAAAACAGTCTATTTTAAGACTTTTTTTTGGCTGTACCTCTTTTTGGCTGTACCTTTTTTTGGCTGTACCTTTTTTTGGCTGTGCTTGCTGTACCTTTTTTTGTTATGAAGGTGACCTGCATACACGCGCTCCTCTTGGCTACTACTGCCTTTGCACAATTGCCCGGGGAATTCTTTGTCAATATCAATGGCAAGTACCGGAAGCTCCAGCACGTGATCACGGATGCCCAGGATTTTGTGGGGTATGCAGGCCGAGAGTCCAAATTCAAATTAATGCACTCGCTCGACTTGAAAAACAACACGCTCAGTTACACCGAAAACGGCCAAACACTTTATTTTGGGAAAATCGGCAATACGTTTCTGTTCCGGCCCCAAGACCAAATTTCCCCGTTTAAAGTGCATCTCGATGAAATCACGTTTCGGGTCTTGAACCTTGAGTTGCAAATGTGTGGATCGGAGTTCCGGCCGCTTCGGGAAATCAGAGCCGTTTCTTCCTCTTGTTCTCCTGCAGCTGTATATTTTTTTAGTGCTTGGGCTTGAAAATGGTGAAAAAATTGTTGGAGTCGGATGACAATGCTCCGAACGAATTCGAAGACCATGGAAGGGTGGAAAATGCCTTTCTTGTGGAAAAGCGACATTGAAGCGACATTGAAGCGACATTAAAGCGACGTTTTATCGATTTTTTCATTTTTTTGAATTTTGATTTGTTGTTCATAAAAAGATTCTTCTCTTTCCAGTTGTTTCCTCTTTGGATTTCTTTGTACTTTTGTGTTCTGTCTGTCTAGGTCAACTTTGGGAATGGCGGGTGCTGAGAATCAGTGCTTAGAATCACATTATTCTTAACCTTCTCTCATTTTTTTCATTTCTTTTCAAGTATGTTTGAATTGTTTCAATTTTGAAGTCCAAGGTCAATGATAAAAGTTGGAACAATCCCATAAGCAACAGCCACAAAAAATTCATCGCTTGGTCAAAAAAATTCATAGCCTGGTCAAAAAAATTCATATCCTGGTCAACAAAATTCATGATATCCAAATAATAATTCTTGGAATGTTCAAGTGGTCGTCACCGGACTCCGAAAGCATGGTAGTTTCCACCACACACTTGAGCTCAACATCCAGGAAGTGCTGGGGATAACACGCAGGGAAGTTAGGGGTATTCACGGTCTGATTCTATGCCCTCAGTATCAGTGACACCAAGGTCTAATCCTTCCAATTAACATAAGAAAAAAGTCAATTGAGTAATACTTTCTTTCTCTCTCTCTCGGGTGCATGCCTGAGCCTCATTAGAGTGTACAAGATTGGCTGGATCAACAACACCCGAAATCTGCACTGATAGCTGCCAATGCCACACTAATGACTTAAGTTGTGTCCACAATATTGATTCATTGGAGAATGTTGGGGGAAATGGGGACGTTGGGTGTCTAGAAGTTGGGTTGGTCCTGCACGATACAGCTGGACTCCAAGGCCGACACCAACTCAGGCCGCTTGGCCTTTTCAAGCTCGTGTCGGGCCTCGGAATACGTGCACCATCTCCGTTCCCTTTCCTTGGCTTCAGGCCACTCCGACGTCAAGCTGTCCACCAACAACTCGTAGAAATGGAACTCCAGCCGCGGCACAACCTTGGTGGGGTCAAACTCAGTTCCAGGAGCCAACACCGGCGCTTTCTTGCCGCGCATATCGTACACCACCGGTAACTTTCGGAGGACTGTGCCTTCACACCCTGCCTCCTCCCACGTTTCCCGCACGGCACTGACCACAAAGTCGTCTCCCTCATCAAGCTCGATTCCCCCTTTGGGAAACACCCATTGGCCTTTATGCGCACTGGACAGGATCATGATCACCTTGTCTTTGTGTTCGTTGAGGCAAATACACCCTGCCACCATGCGAGCCCCTGATTCGGGGTTGTAGCGTTGGTTTTGCCTTCCAACCCGAGAGTGTTCGTTCTTGACCAAGTTTGGATTCATTTGGGGTGTTAGGGGTAATTAGGGGTAATTGGTGGTTGGTGGTGGTAATTGGTGGTAATTGGTGGTTGGTGGTTGGTGGTAATTTGGTGGGGAAATGAGATGATTTATATACTCAGGAGGATAATGTTTTTGTGATTTTCTTCAGTTATTTTTGTGATAATCTTTTTTGGATGTTTTGGGTTTCGCTGGTGAGTGGGCGTACGGAGTGCTGGGAATAAAGTGGTATGTTGTGGTGTGCTCTGCATTGAGGGGGGTGTATTGGTGAGAAGCTGGGGTAGTCGCCTGCATATGAACTGGAGATCTTGCATATAAGAAAGAAAGGATCCTACATACAAACACATTTCTACTAATTATATGCAGTACACCGCCATCAAACAATCTATTCAAGACCACCCCCTATTTTCACCCAAATCTTACAAGCCAAATAAGCTCAGAAATGATAAGCGTGACGTGGAAGTAACGGGAAAGGACTGTTTTTTTGAAAAAAAGAGAAAATAGGAGAGAAAAAATTGTCAATATAGGATGGTCACGTGATACACTCTGGACATGTACTAAATTGTTTCACACCTTAATTCATAAAAAATGTCCTGCTTTATTTCTATGGCTACTAAGCCTTTGTACTGCATAGTGGCCCAGAATCCTATCAATAGCTTCTAACAATTTTATGGAATACCGTACTTTTCTCCAAATTCGTCAGGATCAACAAGTGAAATCCCAAATCGATTCTTGGGTTTCCAATCTACTGTCTAATCTGTAGTCTGTCTATTTGTCTATTTGTCTATTTGTCTGTCTCTTTGTCTATCAGTCTTTGTCTACTTGTCTATTTGCCTATTTGTCTATTTGTCTATTTGTCTATTTGTCTATTTGTCTATTTGTCTATTTGTCTATTTGTCTATTTGTCTATTTGTCTATTTGTCTATTTGTCGGTCTCTTTGTCTATCAGGCTTTGTCTACTTGTCTATCTGTTCGTCTTTTTGTCTACTTGTCTATCTATTCGTCTAATCTGTCCATTTGTCTATTTGTCCATCAGTAGTCTGTCTAATAAATTTCTGTATCTGTCTTTCTGTATTTGTCTTTCTACTCGTAAATCTATTTGTGTATTTGTATATCCATCGATTTCCATTTGTCTGTTTGTCTAATCTGTCTATCTATTTGTCTATTTGTCTAATCAGTAGTCTGTCCAATGTCTATTCGTATACCCATCTGTACGTTTATGTATCTGTCTTTTCTATACGCCTTTAAATATAGTGACAGGTTGTGTATTTGTCTATTTCTTCTCTATAATTCCAAAACTCCTGCATATAACGCGCTTTCAAAGGCTCAACAAATTTTGGGTGCAATTTCTCCGAGTCATACAAAAAACTCTTTATAAATTTCCCGAGTCTGATAATGAGATCCCGTTTTAGCTCCGCCCAGTTTAATTAATACCATTTTAAATCCTGGCGAAACCGGAACAGTCCTCCAAATTCTGACCAAACCAAGCAAACACTACCGGAATTAAACATTCCAATAAAAATCCCATAGAAAATCAATAAAAAATCCAATAGAAAATCAGTGGAATAAAATCAATAGAAAATCAGTGGAATAAAATCAATGGAATAAATCAATGGAATAAAATCAATGGAATAAATCAATGGAATAAATCAATGGAATTAATCAATGGAATAAATCAATGGAATAAATCAATGGAATAAATCAATGGAATAAATCAATGGAATAAAAACAAGTAATGAACAGTTCCGATTCAAACAGACAAGCAGTAATAACGGGAGTCGGTGATGAAGATTGAACAATGCAAATAGTTAAATTCGACGGAACAGTACCAAAACCTGAACAGTCTCACTAGTATTTATCGTCATTGCAGTGGTCTCGGTAGTCACAGTAATCAAGTAATGAAACAGTGATGGATTTATATTGAGCCAGCAGAACCAGAGATCCAGCAGAACCGGTAATCAAGCGTGGAACAGAAATCAAAATCGTCACATTCGTCACAGTTAAACATGGGGTTAGTGAACACCAATCATAGCAGTGACAATGGTCACAATAGCCACTATTATCACAGCAAAACGATGAAGCAGTAGTCACCAAAGTCAAACAGTATTCACAGTAATCCAGCAATGAAACGGAAACAGTAACACCATAATTATATCTAGCAGTAGCCACAGCAGTCAGAATCACAATGATCCACCAGAAAACCAATGACCAAATAAAACAGTCAACCGGTTTTCTGGTTGACTGTCAAAGAGGGAATCATTGAACCGGTATCACAACAACGATATCTTAGGGTGTACTGGTCTAATCGGACCAACGATAAGTATTCTTAAACAGAACAAGAATACACAAGAATTCTATCCACTAGAACAGCGACTGAAACAGATTCAATTCTGTGCAATAGAATAAATTAATGGAATAAATCAATGGAATAAATCAATGGAATAAATCAATGGAATAAATCAATGGAATAAATCAATGGAATAAAAATTCATTAATAAAAAGCCAGTGGAATTCGACTCGAGGTGTGGACTTTAACGAGTAGCGGTAGATTCTTTGGAAACAGGTGAAGACAGTTTTGAAAATCTTGAATAAATCCTGTGAATTCCTAGTAAACTCTGTGAACTCCTAGGAAATGTTTTGTGGATTTCCTGTAAATTCTTGTAAATCTTGTGGTTTACCTTGAAATTCCTTGTCAATTTCTTGTAAATCCTGTAAGTTCCTTGTATGTTTGTCACCAGTGAATCCATCACTGCATTAAGTCCCTCGGTGGAATGGGAGAATTTCTGGAAAACCATCAAAAAGAGGTCGTTTCAGAACTTTTCTCTTGATTCCATTCACCTTTTTCATATCGGTAACGAGGTCCGGTTCCTCATGCCCTTATCGAGTTGTCCACTCTGTGGAATGGAATGGACCTACGATAAGGTTCAGAAAGTACGCCACTGTTGGTTTGAGTGTGCTATTGAACATGTTATTTGGCGACTTACTGAGATTTCCCAACCTCTCAGTATTGAATATGCTGTTGGAAATGCTTATGCGGATCTTGTTCGTTTGGACCAGTTCTATGATTTTGTTCGGGTTCTATTGACCCCCGCCGGCCTTCAAAGGAGAATCCCTCCATTAACTGAAGATTCCCCCTTGACTGAAGATCCCCCCTTGACTGAAGATTCCCCCTTGACTGAAGATCCCCCCTTGACTGAAGATATCCCCTTGACTGAAGATATCCCCTTGACTGAAGATCCCCCCTTGACTGAAGATCCCCCCTTGACTGAAGATTTGGCTCGGAGAACGTCGCTTATTTTAAGCCGTTCTACCGACGACGGTACTGATTCAGAGCAAAAATGAATTGTACCGACGGAACCCCTAGAAGGTGTTAGTCGTCTGGAACTTAAGGACTTCGGACAATTCCATGATTAAGCTTGGGGTCCAGACTATTCAATCGGCAGTAACCACTCATGTCAACTTTACACTCGGCAAAGGAAAAGGAAAAGGAAAGGAAGAAGAAAATAAAAAAGAAAATACTAAAAAGTATGGGAAGGGATTCTGCGGGGATCGCGTCCTTATATATTCTTTTGGAATCGCAGCCAATGCACGCGCATGTCGCCACCCGATATGCACCTTGGGAAACCCCGCACCGAATTGCAACCAACGCAATATATAAAAGCAGGTTTCCCCCCTCGTTTTCCCCTCCTTTTTTTACCACTCTCTTTATCATTATTTCCATCACGCTCCACTCATTTCGCTACAGTGTCTCATACACTACATAGTATACCGCTGTGTCTTCAGAGATTGTGGGTTTCCAAGGATTGACTTTTGTGGGCGATTAAGCATTCTTTAGTGGTAGCCCTCTTGAAATAAGAAATCTATTCCCGTTTAACACCACAAAACATATTTAACAGAATCAAATCTCATAAAGAAAGGTTATGTATTAAAGAAAAGAATATAAGACTATTGAAGTTTGGGAGAAGACTATTGACCTTTGGGAAAAGACTATTGAAGTTTGGGAAAAGACTATTGAAGTTTGGGAAAAGACTATTGACCTTTGGGAAAAGACTATTGAAGTTTGGGAGAAGACTATTGACCTTTGGGAAAAGACTATTGAAGTTTGGGAAAAGACTATTGAAGTTTGGGAAAAGACTATTGACCTTTGGGAAAAGACTATTGAAGTTTGGGAGAAGACTATTGACCTTTGGGAAAAGACTATTGAAGTTTGGGAAAAGACTATTGAAGTTTGGGAAAAGACTATTGACCTTTGGGAAAAGACTATTGAAGTTTGGGAGAAGACTATTGACCTTTGGGAAAAGACTATTGAAGTTTGGGAAAAGACTATTGAAGTTTGGGAAAAGACTATTGACCTTTGGGAAAAGACTATTGAAGTTTGGGAGAAGACTATTGACCTTTGGGAAAAGACTATTGAAGTTTGGGAAAAGACTATTGAAGTTTGGGAAAAGACTATTGACCTTTGGGAAAAGACTATTGAAGTTTGGGAGAAGACTATTGACCTTTGGGAAAAGACTATTGAAGTTTGGGAAAAGACTATTGAAGTTTGGGAAAAGACTATTGACCTTTGGGAAAAGACTATTGAAGTTTGGGAGAAGACTATTGACCTTTGGGAAAAGACTATTGAAGTTTGGGAAAAGACTATTGAAGTTTGGGAAAAGACTATTGACCTTTGGGAAAAGACTATTGACCTTTGTGGTGATATCGAATGGGATGATAATGGAATCGAGACTGTGGACGCGCTCCTATGCCTAAGGATCGTTGATTTTTTGGTGGCACGCGATTGTTTTTTTTTGTCGCGGAAAGCAGCGTCGGTCTTGATTGATATTTGTTCGGTGGAGACCTCGTCTTGGCTCAGTGAAGTTTTCTTCGCAAAAATGGTCCGTATTGAACTATCAGTGGCTAGTTTGTTAGTTGTGAGGTAGTCAATCGACGAAATTGTAGAAAAAAATCTCGTAACTTCCGGTGAATTTCCTGTGAATTTCCTGTATACTCCTTGTATAAATCCTAGTAAATCCTAGAGATTCCTTTGTAAATTCCTGGTCATTCCTTGGAAATCCTGGAAAGTCCTTTTGAAAGCCTCAAATTGCTAGTAAAATCCTGTAAAATCTTGTAAATTACTAGTGATTTTCTGGTAATTTCCTTCTAAACTCTGTAAATGCTGTAATTTTCGTGTCCAAATCCTGCAAATTTCTGCAAATTTCTGCAAATTCCTAGTAAATTCCTTCTTAATCCTATAAACTCTATAAACTCTTTTCAATCCTGTAAAAACCACTAAAAATCCTTTTTTTTAAGGAAAATGGTGGACTAAAAATAGAGTCAGAATCAACCGGGATAATCTGGTGTACTGGTTTTTGGCCAATGTCGGTAATTTCGGTAATTTCGATACTTTCGATCCTTTTTTACTAAAAAATTCTAAATTCACATCAAATTTATCCAAAATTTATCCAAAATCACTTGAAAAAATTCCAGTGAAGATTCAAAATGGTAATCAGGCCTGAGTTGTTACTGCATATTTGGTCCTAATTCCAGTACTCTCTGCACTCTAATTTTCAAAAAATAATATAATACAAAGATATATATATATGCGCTTATTTCTAGCTATTAATTCCCTTTTTTTTATTTTTCGAAATAATGATTTTGGGGGTCTTTGGTGTTTTGGTTTTTGGTGTTTTTAAATAGATTCCTGCACATAGCGCATGTACATACCGCGTGCACGTGATGCGCATGCACGTGACCTCGCATTACGCACACGACGCATTCGTTCTTCTCTTCTGGCCACAGTATTAACAATTCACAACCACCAAGACACTTACACCAATTTACACCAATTTCACACGAAAACAATTTCAAGAAGGTCCTACCGAATTGTATTCTGGCTGCATCACGTGACTCCACAATCCATATAAATTCTTGTCGTCCCCCCCCATTCTTTGTCCCACCTCAAAACTACTTCTAACGGACACTAACGGACACTAACAGACACTAACAGACACTAACGGACACTAACAGACACTAACAGACACTAACAGACACTAACAGACACTAACAGACACTAACAGACACTAACAGACACTAACGGACACTAACAGACACTAACAGACACTAACGGATTCGGACAAATTTACCCCTTTTATCGACCAATCATGAAACTTCTTTCCATCCTCTTTGCCGTGGCTGCTTTGGCCCATAACGTCAACCCCGTCAAGCCGCTGGATCTTCTGTGGGAACAATGGCACATGATAGAAGAGCACCAGATGGAGGATTTCGACGCCGCGTCGTTTTTTGCCCTCCACGATTTAAAGAACCAGGGGTTCTGGACCTCAGAGGATATTCTCTACATTTACGGTTTAACCCGTGAGCTGGTGGTGGGAGATGGAAGTGGGATGGGTGATCATGACCATACGGAGAACATTCCTCGGAACTTGAAGTTGGACGTGGTGGAGCTGGTGAGCCGGCTTTTAGGGGTGGATGAGCAAGGCCGCGTCAGCCGGGAGAGATGGCTCCAGTTCCTGAGATCGGGCGGCGTTTTGCCTGATTTCGGCGCCGGCCCGGGCCACCACTTGGATTTCGAGGAGGAGTACGAAAACCACCACTGGAACCAGTACCACCGGGACCAGGATCCACTGGTGCATATCAAGCATAAGGAGGATATCGAGCATGAGTTGTTGCACCATGAACACGAGATCGAGAACTCTCATTATGACCGTGCGGCCCGCAGGGCTCTTGAGGATTTTTCTTCTCCGGTCAAGATCAAGAACGTGCCAAATAAGTACTTGGCTTGAGGCTGAGGGTACTGACAGAAATGGACGGACACTGACAGAAATGGACAGAAAGGAGAGAAGGGAGAGAAAGGACAGAAAGGACAGAAAGGACAGAAAGGACAGAA
>NKZZ01002011.1:0-18933 GCA_002370815.1 Metschnikowia hamakuensis | reverse complement strand
AAGTGTTGATTCAATACCGGAAATCTCGCAAAAGTGAACGACCCTCAAGATCGTTTCAGCTGGATATACTGCATAATAGTATGCAGTGAACCTAAGTCCTCACAGGGCTTATGTTCAACACTCAGACTCAGGAAGTCTTTATAAACAGACACAAGTTCTATAAACAGACACAAGTTCTATAAACAGACACAAGTTCTATAAAGAAGGCCTCGTTTCTTTATGGTATGCAGGACGTGTGGATCAAGTCATTCATAGAGCCATTAAGTACAGAGTACCAAAAAAGACTACTAGACTACATCAAAATTCCCACCAAATTAAACCAAAGTATTAGGAAACCTCTACTTTACACAAAAAAGTAGACAAGCCAGAAACTTTTACTTTGGATTTAATTTTATTANAGACTACATCAAAATTCCCACCAAATTAAACCAAAGTATTAGGAAACCTCTACTTTACACAAAAAAGTAGACAAGCCAGAAACTTTTACTTTGGATTTAATTTTATTAAAAAAATATAGGAGCCACTCAAACAAGCTACTGGAAAATGGCCTTATTATGCTGTAAGAGCAGAATGTGATACTCTTAAATACTCTTAAATACGTAATAAAAGGATTGGTCCTCTAAACTTAGTCCTGTATACATGCATTGGACTGTGTACAAGCGTGCCCAAGAAAGCATAGAATATAGGCCCACACAATCTCAAATTAAAAGAAACTTTAACCAACAAATGTGGACAGTACCAGGACTCTAATTACAGAGTGTGGAACTTGTACCATGGCTGGAACCCCAAAACACTACCCCTAAGTGACCTGCACATAAGCCTGATCCTGTACCTAAACCCTTTGAGTGCACGGCACTATAAAATTACAAATCCCAATACCATATACTCCGTGTACAAGTGAAATGGTACTGGGCTGGTAAGAAAAATCAGGGAATGCAGAAAAAAATAAATTACTACGTACTCTTCTTAGCTGAGTCTTGTATAGAAGCAATACACTATGTACAGGTGTACCCAAAGGAGGCACAGTAATCTAGCCCCACACAATTTCAAATTAGATGAAACTAATTATAAGTAATGTGAACACCAACCAAACTCTAATTCCAAAGTTTGGTACCCGTACGATGGCTGGAACCTCGAAATACCACCCCTAAGTGACCTGCATATAGACCTTATCCTGTACACATTTCCCTCCTGTGCTCGGCACTATCAAAAGATTATTACTCCCGAATCCCAATACCATATACTTTGTGTACAATTAAAATGGTACTGAACCGGTAAGAAAATCAGGGATTTCAGAAGAAAAAGAATTTACAACGCACTCTTCCGATTTGAGCTCTCTTTAAAAGATATGCACTATGTACAGGCACGACTGAAGGAGGCACAGTAATCTAGCCACACACAATCTCAAATCAAAAGAAACTTAATAGAAGTAATATGAACACTGACATAACTCTAATTTCAGAGTATGGAATTCCTGCGATGGCTGTAACCCCAAAATACTACCCCTAAGTGACCTGCATATAGTCATGATCCTGTACTTAAAATAATTGAGTGCACGGTACTATAAAATTACAAATCCCAGCTCCATATACTTTGTGTACAAGTAAAATGATACTGTACTGGTAAGCAAAACCAGGGAATTCAGAAGAAAAAGAATTTACTACGCAATCTTTCGATTTGAGTTCTCTTTAAAAGATATGCACTATGTACAGGTCTGCCCAAAGGGACCATAGTAATATGGCCACACACTACTTCAAAATAAATGAAACTAATTATAAGTAATGCAAGCAGTATCAGGACTCTATATACTAAGTTTGAAGTTACTGCCATGGCTGTAACCCCAAAATACTACCCCCAAGTGACCTGCACATAGTCATGATCCTGTACACAACCCTCTCAACTGCAGCCATTAAAACAGCATTAACCTATTATAGAATTCCAGATCCACCTCCCATAATTAAAAGGGTTTACCTCGGTTTATTCAGAATGAAAGCTGATGCAAATGTATATCAGAACCATGTGTGTATTAAAAGCACCTTCAAGGGAAGCTACTCATGATTGCACTATATGCTGAATATTGATACTTGGACCTGATAGCTTATGTGTGGCGGAGGTAGTGGCAAATCTCCAAGACGTTTAAGAAGCTTTTGGGGTGAATATAGGAGTTTTGGTGAATCTAGAAGTCGGGTCAACAAAGTCAGTTTGAACCTTGAAACATACATTTACAAGCTACAAGAGAGTTGTGACGACTCTGAAAACAGAACAATCGGAAAACAGAACAATCGGGAAAACAGACATTGCTAATGTTAAATTAGGTAATTTTAATTGATGTATATATATAATGGTGATCATATTGATATAGGTTTATTTATATATTGATTAGCAGCTAATATACTTAAAAATAATATTAAATGAGATATCATAAGTTATAATAGATAATATTATATAACCAAAATTTGATAATCCACTATATGCTATGGTTTATATGAACCTATAAATAAAGATAAGTAAAAAAGATTATAAATAGCCTATATTTATCTCATTTATAAGTTATATTAGTAATTCATGGAAAGCCGTATGATGGGAAACTATCACGTACGGTTTGGAGGGCAGTATCAATTGTAGAACTGACCCTGCTGTAAATTCTGGATGATTAATTAGATATATACATGCTAATGGTGCATCTTTTTTCTTTATAGCTATAAATGTTTTGATTAGATTCCCCATAATATTATTATAAATAAATTAAAAGAACGTATAGATGATCCATCATTTATAAGTTTAGTTTAGAAATTATTAAGAGTGGGATATTATGTAAATGGTACTTATTATAAATCTAAAATAGGTATATCTCAAAGATCTATTTTAAGCTAAAATTTAGAATGTAATTGAGAATTCTCATTAGAGAATAGGGAAGTCATACCCTGAAACAACTTTGTAAGGACTTCGTTAACCTAACCATATAAAGCTTAGCTCCGGAATATACTTCCGTTTTCACATATGCTATTTTCCCGCTGGAGTTAGCCCCCTTTTGGTAAATGTGATGCTTTACAGAACAATCGGGAAAACAGAACAATCGGGAAAACAGAACAATCGGGAAAACAGAACAATCGGGAAAACAGAACAATCGGGAAAACAGAACAATCGGGAAAACAGGACAATCGAGAAAACAGAACAATCGGGAAAACTTATGTTCACAGCAATAGTAGATTTTTTGAGTATTATAGAATTTGGTAGTGGAGAATGGTGAATAAAGGCTTTAGAAAATGAGATGGACTGATGAGATACTGGAGCAGAGTACGGACTAAAGAGAGGACTAGAGTGTCGTGTCACTGGATACAGGAACAAATAATTTCACCGAGTCCTTGAAATCTGGAAATCTGGATCTTGAAATCTGGATCTTGAAACCTGGATCTGGAAATCTGGAAATCTGGGGAATTCGTATGAAGATCTTAAGAATGAAGTACTGTACTGGAGTGAAACTGTGAGAATAAAGTGCGATCCTGTATAGTAGAAGTTCGATCCTGTATCGTAGAAGCTTGACCCTGTATACTAAAAGCTCGATCCTGTATACTGGAAGGGAGCACTGGAACACCAAAAAATACACCAAAACACACAAAAAATTCACTGATACACCAATAAATGCACCAAAAAATTTACCAAAAAACACACAAAATATAAAAATACTACAATGTGGAAATTGTGAAATCTGAAAGATACAGGACTGTCAAAAAAAAAGGGCCTCTGCGCAACACCGGAAAAGCCTTTCGCGCCCCCGCGCCCAAACAAAGACAAAGTCAAAGACAAAGGCATTGCCTTGTCAACGCACAAGCACCAACGCCAGAACGCATCTTCGCGCCAAACCGTCATTTTGACTTTGACTTGTCCAAGAAAATTGGCAAGACAGAAATGTCGCACGCTAAAATGAAAAAAAAAGACAAAAGACAAAAGACAGAAACAAGACAAAATTGAGTTTCGGTAAGGGTCAGTTGTGTATATAGTGCGTTTAGTACAGTGTGTGTAGTTTGGGGTAGTGTCCAGTACAATGTCTAGTATTGTCTAATATAGTAGTGTCTATAGTGTCTAGTATTGTCTAGTAGTGTCTAGTGGAGTATTGTAGTGTATGATGGTCTAGTAGTGTATGATGGTCTAGTAGTGTATGATGGTATGGTAGTGTATATAGGAGTGTCTGGGATGTCTAGACAGTTTTTCTGAGACGGGGAGTGTATAGAGGCGGGTTCGGGTTTACGGATCCATGGCCCAAGCACATTGGTTCGCTAAAGGTGCGACGTCTAAATGTCACTTTTTCGAGACACTATTCGAGACATTTTTCGGGACACTTTTTTCGGGACAATGGGGTCGGACGCCCGAATCCTTCTTCTAAGGTGCATCCGCGCATGCCCGAGAGCCTACGTGCACGCACTCACGTTACGAGCCTGTCACCTTCTAATTGGGTGCATGTGCCCGCCATTGTTTTGTGAACAAAAGTAAAAAAAAGCCTAGATTTTCGAATGGCTCTACGGGGATTGGCACGCCGCAAACGGCGACCTATCGTGTGTGCCACTTGCACTCCAGACGTTCTTGCCCATATGCATATGCAACATATGGATGTGCGTCACAGTGCGGGCATTTTTTTAATGACGTGCTCAGGGCTCCCCACCGTCTGCAACCGCACGGGCACCCACCAGTGATACAGTAGAACTTAGGTTTTTTTTTTTTTGTAAGCATACGTAATTTGAGTCGCACAAATGCTCGTCAAATAATTAAGGTGGCTGGAAAAAAAAACACCCAAAGAGGAAACACTCGTGGAAATGGCGTTTTTAAACCTTCGGGAGCGATGCACCGTCACATGCAGTCCTGCACACACCGAATGCCAAGGCATTGAGAGCCTTAGAAATCAGGTGCGTCTCGCGCATGCGGGAGTGTACATTGGCCGCATGTTTAATAAGAAAAAAGCGAGCAAATATTTTTCTCGACACGCACGTTATCTCATCAATCAAATCTATTTAATCAATCGCATATCTTGATCATCAGCTTTTTTTCCTCACCCTTTTTCCTCTCTTACAATGAGTGCCGAGCATACCCAAAAGGCTGAACCCTTACAGGATGCAGAACCCTTCCAAAGTGAGCTCCAAAGTGAAACCTACCAAAAAACCCCGCGCCACTCCTCGCTGACCTCCACCGCTGACAACGACAATTACAACCACCACGACGAGTATAACGCCAGCAAGCAGTTCCCCGAATATGAACCTGTTCGTGTGACCAATGTGCTGAGTTTCTTCAAGTACATGATTGCCCCTCAACTGGACAATTCGCCCGCCACCTCCACGGCCAAGTCCCATGGTGTTCAGATGACCGAGTTGATGACGGCGCTGTACAACCGCCCCATTTTGAAGATGGCGTACTACTTTGCCGCCTTCGTGTGTGCATACGTCTATGCTTTGGACGGAACCTTACGGTACCAGTTCCAAACGTATGCTACGGCTTCTTACAGCCAGCACTCGTTGTACACGACGGTGACGGTGATTCGGTCGGTGGTTGCTGCTGCTGCTCAGCCCACGTATGCCAGATTGTCCGATTATGTGGGCCGGTTGGAATTGTTTGTGGTTGCTATTTTGTTCTATGTTGTTGGAACGGTGATCGAGTCCCAAGCCTTTGATATCCAGCGCTTTGCCGCTGGTGCTGTGTTGTACCAGATCGGATACTCGGGCGTGCAGTTGATCTTGGAGGTGACGTTGGCCGATATGTCCAACTTGAACTGGCGTTTATTTGCCTCGTTCATCCCGGCGCTTCCCTTTATCATCAATACCTGGGTTTCCGCCGATATCTTCACCGCCATGTACCCATCGCACTCGTGGTCATGGGGCATTGGTATTTGGGCTGGTGTTTTCCCTGCTGCTTGTGTTCCTTTGCTTATTTGTCTCATTGACCAGAGATGGAGAGCCAGCCGGACTCAGCTTTGGCAACGCATCAAGAGTGAGAGGAAACAAGAGAATAAGACGAAAAACGTTTTCTTGGATATTTTCTGGAAAGTCGACTTGGTCGGTATTCTTCTCATCATCTGTGTGTTTGGCTTCATCTTGGTGCCCTTCACTCTTGCCGGTAACAAGACCGCCACGTATGTCAGATCCAGCACGGCTTGGGGACAAGCCCATATCATTGCACCTCTTGTCATTGGAATCTGCTTGATTCCTTTTCTTGTGTTGTGGGAGTGGAAGTTGGCGCGGTTCCCCATCATTCCATTCCCGCTTTTGAAGGACCGTGGTGTGTGGGCTGCCCTTGTCATTGCCTGTCTCATCAACTTTATCTGGTACATGCCCAACGATTTCATGTACACGGTATTGGTTGTGGGAATGAACACTTCCATCAAGGCCGCCACCAGAATCACGTCCTTGTACTCGTTTGTGTCGGTGATCACCGGTCCACTTTTGGGGTTCGTCATTGTCATGGTCAAGAGAACAAAGGCCTTCATCATCTTTGGCTGTGCCTTGTGGTTTGTGTCCATGGGTATTCTCTTGCATTACAGAGGTTCCAACACTGGGCTTGAGCACCAGAACATCAAGGAAGGTGTCATTGGAGGCTTGTGTGTGCTTGGATTGGGTGCTGGTTTCTTCACATACACCACCCAGCTCTCCATCCAGACCTGTACCAACCACGAGTACATGGCCGTGGTGCTTTCGCTTTATTTGGCCGCATACTCCATTGGTTCTGCTCTTGGAACCGCTGTTTCGGGAGCCGTTTGGACCCAGCTCATGCCCAGCACCATTTTCAGAAAGATGGCCTCTTTGGGCGTCGACACCTCGCTTGCCACGCTGGCTTATGGAGACCCATTCACCTTTGCCATAAATTACACCTGGGGCAGTCCCGAGAGAAGATCCGTGGCCATGGCCTATGCCGATATCCAGAAGAAAATGTGTATTGTTGGTCTCTGCTTGTGTGTGATTTTGATTGTCATGGCCTTGTTCTTGAGAGACCATCGCTTGGCCAGCGTCCAATCTTTGGATGAGGTGGTGGACCATGAGTTGGGTGTGCACGCCGAGAAACCCGCTTTGGGCGACACCGTGGTGGTCAACGACTATGACAAGGACCCCATTGCTATGTTCTTCAAGAACCTTTTCCACCGTGGCAACCGTTAGCCACCTTCTTTTAATGTATAGACTAATGAATCAATGGTTATTGACAACTCTCTCTGACTCACTTCTTCTGACTCACTTCTTCCGACTCACTTCTTCTCTTATAGGATGACTAGATTAGCGCATCTGGGACTCGGCCTCCTCGAACATCTTGAAAGTCTCCCGTACATCGTCCTTCATTTCCTGCGCCATCCCCACCAACGGCGTCGATGACTTGTTGAACATCACGCAGTTGGCAAACATCAACATGATATCACGCTCCAAGTCCTTGACGGTATCGTAGCTCTTGTCCGAGTCCTTGTGCTTGATATTCTTGAAGATGGACTTCAAGTCCTTGGGCTCGTAGATCACGTCCTCGTAGTTTTTCGCCAGCACCGCCGTGAGGAACGGCGACGAGTACCGGTGCTCCTCGATGGTTTTGACGAGGTTGACTGCGATGTTCTGGAACCGCTTGCGTTTTTGCGCCAGACTCACGGGCGACTTGGCTCGTTTCCGGGCCTCTTTCTCCGTGCTTTGAGCCTTGCTTTCTTCCGGGATCTCCTGGGGTTCTCCATGAGAAACTGGCTCTTTTGCTTTCTCTTCTGGGGTTCCAGCGGCGCTTGTATGGTCTTGGACCTGAACCTGAGACACTTCCTCCTGAGGCTCTTCTTTGGCTTCCACAGACTCCTCTTGGACTTCTTTTTGGTCAAGCTCCTCTGGTTCCTGTTCCTGTACTTGTTCCTGTTCCTGTACTTGTTCCTCTGCCTGTTCCTGTACTGGTTCCTCTTCATGTTCCTCTTCCTGGTCCTGTACTTGTTCCTGTACTGGTTCCTGTTCCTGTTCTTCTTCCTGTTCCTGCTCCTCTTCCACATTCTGTACTTCAGCCTGTTCCTGTTCCTGCTCCTCTTTCTCCTGTACTTCAACCTGTTCTTGGTCTTCTCCCTCCTGGTCTTCTTCCTCTGGCTCACCCTGTTGATCCGGTGAGATTGTCTCGTCATTGTTCTCCACTGGCGCACTGGGCAGAGTCTCCTTAACAAATTCATTCTCGTTGGTTTCCTGCACCAGCAGCGGTTCCTCGGCGTCTATAAGCATAGAATCAGTCTCCGTTCTAGCGGCAGTTGGCCTTGCCGCCGCCGCTGGCCGTTCTGCCGACGTTGGCCTTTCTGCCGCCAGTTCCCGGAGAAACTTTGACTTAAGGTCGTCAAGCTCCCGAAGCAACACGTCGCTATAATTCATGGAGCATTCCGCCACAATCTCCGGCCCCACGCTTTTAAAGTTCAGTAACCACCAATCAAGCGAGATTGTGTCGTCGTTGTTGTTGAACGAAAGAAGCCGCTTGAGACCCGTGGACGCCACCAACGAGCGGAACTGCGTACTGTCCAAATCCGCCTCCTCAGGGCTGTCATAGTGGTGGGCGGTTTCGTATTCGTGGATGGACTTGCCTAGCAAGGGAAGAAGCTCCGCCACCGCCACGCTGCTGGCCTCGTGTGCAGTCTCAAGGTACCTCCGTACCGTGTGAATGGTTAGAAGCACGTATAGCGATTTCCGTGTTTCATCCATGGGTGTCTGGGTGTCTTGTGTGTGGAGTAGTGGAGTAGTTGGTTTAGTTGTGTGGGTGGATGTGAAGCGTAGATGTGGTCGCGCAGTTGTATGCAGTACTGCATATAGAGTACACTGTAGATACAGAAGACTATAGAAAGAGTAGAGTGTAGAGGAGAGAAGGTAGTGGAATATTGGAATGGAATAGGGCTATATTTAGTAAGGGAAAGTTTCTTGATATGTGGCTCTTTTCCGTGTTCTATGTGCAGGCATCATGTAGAAGTTATATGCAGGAAAGTGGAGAATAGGACCCTAACATACACGGCAGCAGAGATACAGAGATTTAGTATAATCCGATTCGTCTAAAATCGTGATTGGTCAGATTAAATAACAATTCACCACAATAGATGATAGAAAGCAGTTCAAGAGTCAGGTAGCAGAGAGTATAGGGTGTTTGGAGTGCAATGTACAGGATACCACGTCTTAGATGCCGGATTTGAGATCTTAACATGCAGTACACTATAAGATAGATCCATGTCTACCACTCTTGTTCATTCCATCAAAAGCTTTAACAAGTCTTTTTATTGTACTGCTGTAATAGGCTCTTTCATATTGTAGTCAGTCAAAAATTTCATGCAAAAGACTAATATTAAGACGGTGGTTTCCGTTCCCAGGATTCTCAATCCAGAAAGCACCTCAATCCACTTGTCGTCCCTGGAAATCAAACCACTTGTCGTCCCTGGAAGTAAAAATTCTTTTAGTCCAATGCCCTTGCTTCACTTTACCCAAACCCAAAGTTTTCATTGGTCAAAAATCATACGGCATCACACGCCAATAATAGTGACCAAAGGAGCTGGCCAACTTGGTGGATCCACTTTTGGACCTGATTTTATGCCAAGTTATATATATCAATAATTCATCCTAAGAAGGTTCTCTTTCTCTTTTTTTTTTCTTTTTTCCTTTGGTCTTCTTTTTTCCTTTGGTCTTCTTTTTTCTTTGGTCTTTGGTCGGGGCAAAAATAATGCCCCAGGGAAATAGCGGGGGCGCGCGGCTTTATATACCCCAAGATATTATTTTTTTGCAGCATGTCTCCAACGGCCGCGTGTTTCAGAATGGTGGCAAACGCATGCACGTCTTGAAACCCATCCAGAATATAAAGGCGCGGTTTCCCGCGGGAATAACCAGTATCCTTTTTTTGAAACAACAATTGATCCCTTGATGATTTGACACTTGAAGCCTTTGGTTCCACTGGCTGCTGAAGAAGGTAGGGTGTACTGGTCTATCTACACCAGTCTGGAGAGGCCCAGATCCAGCGGGAATTGTGAAGGGAAACTTTTGAAGTTCCACCACGGAACTCATCAAAGCCTGGATCACCGTCTCTTCCAATCGGAAGGCTGTTTCTTGGCAGACACGCCACTTTTCTCCATCTTCAGCTTGAGCTTGGCCTCGGTATCTCTTTTTCGTGCTGCTTTAAGGTGAGCAACCACGGGACCCATGACCCTGCGATCTGGGACTTGGATCTAGGACTTGGATCTAGGACTTTGAGACCGAATCTCATGGGAGCCTTCTCTTTGAAAGAAAGTTCTAGATCCCAGGAAACGACTGGATCTCTTTGATCTGGACACAGGAATTTGCCGGGAATATTAGTCAAAGTTTATTGGTATGACACTGGAGGCTGGAGTCTGGAGGTTGGAGGCTGGAGTCTGGAGGCTGGAGGCTGGAGGCTGGAGTCTGGAGATTAGGAGTCTCCCAATTATCATGTGGACAATTCCAATGTCATTCCCAACCCTGGACAAATTACATTCTTTCCATTGCCTCTGGATTACCTTGAATGTACTGATTGATCAATTGATACGGACATAATTCTGGGTCATCTTAGGGTGTACTGGACTCTTAGCAACTAACTTTGAAAAGTGGTCCATTAAAAACCGGTTTTACGTGAACTTGGGCTTAGTCGGTGGAGAAATTGGTACTAATACCTGGACCTGACACTGGAAGAAAAGGTGTACACGTTAAGGAAGAAGAGAAATACTTTCACGTGCACCTGACCATCTGAACTATTTAACTAGCACTGCAAGTTCCCGGGTATAGCTCGTGCAGGAGCCGTGCTAGAAGAAGCAGTTGATCAAAAACACCAGAATTAGCTTACCCAAAGATAAGGAAGTTATTGGTGATGATCCTAAAATCATCCTCACGGTCCTACTACCAGCAAAACAGGGGACTGTCTACTACCAGCAATACAGGGGACTGTCTACTACCAGCAAAACAGGGGACTGTCTACTACGTGCAAGAAAGAGGATTACTGGTCGACCAAGAAAAGATCTGTGAAAGAAAACAGCATCTTAGGATCCAAGAAAAGATCAAGGATTCTGTCACAAACGCCAAACAATCCATTTGAAAGGTTAGACCGTTTAAACTGACTCTGTTGACCTGACTATGCTCAATACGTGAAACCAGAATGAGACGTGCTGAATATGAGATGGTTTAAAGAATATTTCAAAGGAGAGAACGACAAGAGTGCCGGTGATTCTATTGGACAGAGCACACCCTGGCTATGTACCGATTTCTTTCTTCTCCTTTCAACAGGCTTTAGCTTAACGGAATTCAGGTCACACCGATCGTCTTCTTTCACTCGAGGGCCACTAAGAGGGCTTGATTCATTATAAAGGATTCCCTTGAATGATTGAATTGATCCCCACCGAAAGAACAAGTCTATTCAGAAATGGTCATTACAATACCTTCTTCACTTCTACATGTATAGATGTCAAGGAGACGAGACAAGGAGACGAGACAAGGAGACAAGACAAAGAGACAAGACAAGGAGACAAGACAAAGAGACAACTAGACAAGGGTTCTTGCTCTGTAAGCAACTGATAATGGACTCCAGGTGTAGACTGTTGTCTATCATTCCCATTGTACAGTCAGTGATCCACAACTGTCTGTCCGTCCAGTGTCCGTCTATCTCTGTCCATCGTCCAGTCCGTTCTGTCCATTCTGTCTTTTCCATCTGTCTCTGTCCTTTTCTGTCCATTTGTCCAGTCCATTTGTCCAGTCCATTTGTCCATCTCTGTCTCTATCCATCTCCGTCTCCATCTGTCTCTGTCCTCTGGCCTTGGACTACACCAGAACTAGCATTATTTCCTTCATTATATACAATCCGCTATATTTCTATTTTCCGCTTAACGCTTTTGCATGTTCTGCATCAACAAGGCACTGTGGTTAGTAAATCAAAAAAAAAAAAAAAAGCCAAAATCGAAATCAAAGTCGAAATCAAAGTCGAAATCAAAGTCGAAATCAATAGATCCAAAAAAGTGGCAAATTCGCCGGATACATACTTTTGTTCCTGGAATCTTTGCCCCACCCGCTCGCTGTGCTTCAAAAACTTCTCGGAGCATTTGAAAATACACGACGATTCCTTGGTGGACAAGTTGGCGGAAGTAAAGTCGTTGACACAGTCGTCGAAACATTTGGACACCAAGTTCGAGTACAACCTCATGAAATCCTTCATCTGCTTGGCCTCCACGACCTGCTGGAATTCCTGTTGTTCTTTGACATTCAATTGGTCCATTTTGCTGAGTGTCTGTTTTGGGTGTTGGTGCACACTTTGGTTTGCTCGCCTTTAAAAGTTTTTCATGTGTGCACGGCACGACGCGGAATCTGGGGTCCTGACGTCACCCAAATCCGGAACCGAGTATATCCTCGTGATTTCCCAATATCCCAGTTTCCCATTTCCCATTTCCCAATATCCCAGTTTCCCATTTCCCATTTCCCAATATCCCAGTTTCCCATTTCCCAATATCCCAATTTCCCGATTTCCCACCAGTTTCCATCAAGTATTCCAATTTCCCAATTTCCCCAATTTTACCAGTTTCCCAATTTCCACCAGTCTTTCCACTTGCATCTCAGTAACAATCACATTTATAACCATTTTGTTTTTGGTATAGAGTAGATATTTTCTGAGTTCATCTCTTTTCAACTTCTTTATCATCACCAAACCATTAATTCCTTTAAAAAATCCATCTTTCTTTCGATGGAATATAACATATGGTTTATGAAATGAATCTCATATGATTCACTGGCTTCTCAAGGAATTGGAAATCCTAAATTGTTAATCTTTCAGTTTGATGTCATGTTCCAAAGAGAGTGTTTCCCTCGTAATCTTCCCTGGTAATCACTGTTTCTCCTTGCCTATAAATGTCAAAGATTTCAAGTATAAAGAAGGAAGAAAGAGTCGCTGGATTCATACCAACTACCCCTTATTCTTTTCCTGCACAATTGAAACCCATAGACATACACTGGCACGCATCTCTGGAAGAGAACCAATAGATTGCTGGGCTAATGATGGAAAGCTCCCTGCAGATAGACCAGATTCGTCAAAGACAACGGAGCCACAGGGGACCTTGGATGTAGTGATTTTCAATGGTTTCTTTGGTTTCTCGGAATTCTCTCTTTCTTTCCCGACTTCCGCTCTCCTTCATAGCATGACCCCTTCAGATCTGACAATCTCACCGTCTTCAATCTCCTCACCATCTCCACTGTCTTCCATATCAGACCCCTCATTACACCCCTCATTACCAACTTGAAACTGTCTCTCTCGCTCTGGAGGTTCTGGTCAATATCCCCGTCGTCTAGACAAGCCACCACTGAAACAGAACAAATCTCCAATTCCAAGGCTCACCAGTGATACCAATAAATTAAGGAAGACTAGGGAAGACTAAGGAATAGTCTGGTATAGACCGATGGACAGACAAAGAATGGACCAGGAATAGACAAAGAATATATCAAGGAACGACCAGGGAAAAACCAGGGAGACCAGGAAAAAACCAGGGAAAACCCAGGAATGGACCAGGGACGAACCAGGGAAAAACCAGGGAAAGATCAGGGAAAGATCAGGGAGACCAGGGAAAAACCAGGGAAAGGATCCAACATGGTAACAGAGGTAGAGTGGAAAGGGTAGAGTTTAAAAAGAAGAATAAAGGGTAGGGGAAAAAAGAGGTGGAAATTTAGGGTGGGGGCGCGGGCTTTTATATACTTTTGATTGAGGGGAAGGCCATGTTTCAGGTTTTGCAGCCACCCGCGAAAACGTCCGCCACAACGCGTAGTCCAACAAAAGGCTGTAAGAATAAAAGAAGCTGGGGAGAAGAAAAAGAGGCTGGGGAGAAGTGGAAATGACATCAAAATGAAACATGTCCAAAGAAAATTATCAAAAAATGTGTTTGGGTTGGAATTGATTGTATGCAGTACTTCGAGTGATTTCACTTTAATGCAAATTGAAGTCCATCCAATCATGTTAAATTTTAGCACCAAAAAAAAGAACCTAGATTTAGAAGTTTTTCGACACTCTAACCCATTTTTTAAACCCACACTAAAAGTGATCTGCTGTTGCACTTGGGATTGGGATTTGGTGATCCGTGTACAACACAATAGTTTTGGTTTGGTGTAGAATGCAAGTGGGATTTTTTCTCTGGGATTTTCTTCCTGGTACTTTCTTCCTGGGATTTCTTCTCTGGGATTTCTTTTCTGGGATTTCTTCTTCTCTTGGCTCCTTCTTGTTATTCTCTCTGGGATCTTCTCCTCTCTTGTCTTCTTCTTCTTGTTCTTCTGTCTTGGATTCTTGTTCTTGTTCTTCTCTCTGAGACTCTATTGGCTTCCTGTTCTTGTTCTTCGGGGTTTCTTCTTCTCTCTTGCCTTCTTCTTGTCTTCTGTTCTCTCGTCTTCTTCTTGTTGCTCTCCGCTCTGAACTCTGTTCTCTTGCCGTCTTCTTGTCTTCTTCTTGTCCTCTGTTCTCTTGTCTGCTTCTTCTTCTTTTCTCCTTCTTGTCTTCTTCTTCTTCTTTTCCTCTTCTTGTCTTCTTCTTCTTGTCTTCTTCTTCTTTTCTTCTTCCTCTTCTTTTCTCCTTCTTCTTGTCCTCTGTTCTCTTGTCCTCTTATTTTCTCCTCCTTCTTGTCTTCTTCTTGTCTTCTTCTTCTTGTCTTCTGGCTCTCGTTTTCTCCCTCTCGTCTTCTGTTCTCTTGTCTTCTTCTCGTCTTCTGTTCTCTTGTCTTCTTCTCGTCTTCTTCTTGTCTTCTTCTTCTTCTTGGCTTCTAGCTCTTTTCTTCTCCTTCTTTTCTCTTCTTTTCTCTTCTTCTCTCCTTCTTCTCTCCTTCTTTCCTCTTCTTGCCTCCTTGTTTATCCATGGTTAGCAGGGACACACGTTGGGAGCTCTAGGGAAAGCACTGATGTCTCTGATATTGTCCATGCGGGTCAAGTAAGCCAAGAGTCTCTCGAACCCCATGCCAAAGCCTCCGTGTGGACACGTGCCGTTTTCCCGTGTGGACAAGTACCATTGCATGGTTTCAGCGTCCATGTTCCGCCTGGCCATTTCCCTTTTGAGCTTCTCCAAGTCGTGTTCCCTTATGGACCCACCCACCAACTCGCCCATCTCAGGCACAATCAAGTCGTAGCACGCCACGGTCTGGTGCTGGTCGGTTTCGGAAACTCCCTTGGAAAGAGGCATGTAGAACGGCTTCTGCGCCTTGGGGTAATCGGTGATGAACACCGGCGACTGGAAGTGCGTTCCTGCTAGCCATTTCTCGTGTTCCGTCAGAATCGAATCTCCCCACGCAAGTCGGCCTTTCAGACGGCCCTTGGCCTTGACGGTATTGAGAATGTCCACGGCCTCGGTATACGTGATGCATGGCCAGCGTTCTTCTTGGAGAAGACCATCCCACACGGCCAGAATGCCCAGATCCTTATATTGAGACGTGGTCAAGTCCAGCAAGCTCCCGGAGTGGGAGGGCCCTAGAGCTTGTAGTTTCAGCACCAAGCCGCGGAGCAAGTCTTCGGTGAAATCCACGAGTTCCCGTACATCCGACACGTGGGAGATTTCAGCTTCAAGCATCCAGAACTCGCTCAAGTGGCGCGTGGTGTTGGAGTATTCGGCCCGGAAACAGGGTGAAAGCGTCCACACCCGGTTTAAGGAAGCAGCAAGGATTTCCAAGTGTAGTTGCGACGATACCGTGAGGTATGCTGGTTTTCCAAAGAAAACCGAGCCTTTAACCGAGCCTGCAGCCGAAGCCGAAGCCGAAGCCGAGGCTGTAGGCAAGGCTCTTTCTGGAGACTCACCAGTTTTTTCTGTAGAAACATCAGCTGTTGAAGGATCAGCTGTTGAAGGATCAGCTGAAGCATCTGATTTCCCTGTTGAAGGATCAGCTGAAGCATCAGGGGATGCTCCATCAGCTGTTGAAGTAGCAGCTTTCCCTGGGGCCCTTCCCCCCGCTTCAACTCTAAACTGCTCGCCAGCACCTTCACAATCGGAAGACGTGATGATGGGAGGAGAGACCTTGATAAAGTGATTCTCCTCAAAAACAGCAGCTAGCGTCGACTCGACCCTGGACCGGAACCGGAGCACCGAGGCCAAGGTGGATGTCCGGTGACGAAGAGTAGGCACAGTCCGAAGAAAACCCAACGTTTGCGTCTTCTTCTGGAGTGGGTAAGTCTCCGGCACATCACCCACCACGGCCAAGTACAGGTTTCCATGGTTGGCATCGTAAAGGAGTTCCGAAGCCTGGCGGCCCTTTGACGGGCGCCATTCCCCTTTAACCTCAATGTTCTGGCCCACCTTCAAGCCACATTTCCCAAACACCAGTTCAGGATCCTTAACAACGATATTCACCGCCACCGCCAGCGAGCCATCGGCAACATCAACAAAGCCCACGGTCTTGGATATCCGGATAGACCGTACCAAGCCCCTCACCGTCACGGGACCCGCCTCCCCAGGACCGGCAATTCCTGGCCCTTCCCCCAACCTTGTCTCCCCAGGACCGGCAATTCCTGGAACCGTCTCCCCAGGCCCCGTTTCCCCAGGCCAAGTAATCCCCAGTCCTGTGCCCGTCCCTGTAATCGCCGTAGCTTTCTCCCCCGGCCCTTCCCCCGTCCCCGTTCCTGTGCCCGTCCCTGGCCCTTGTTGTAGTAGTTGTCGATGAGTAAGAGGAAGAGAGTAGTTTCTTACTGACCCCAAAATTGAGAGCTGAATTGACTTCACTGACTTCTCTGACTTCACTGAATGGACGGACTTCACTGAATGGAAAGACTTTACTGAATGGAAAGACTTCACTGGATGGAATGAATGGACGGACTTGACTGAGGGCTTTTGATGCGCACTGATACCTTGATTTCCGCGCACAGGACTCCACGCGGCCGCGAATCCAAAGCACGTGCTCACTCCTCTCCGCATCTCGTAGTAAGTAGTAGTTTGTAGTTTTTAAGATTTGATCGCACACTGTTGATGGAGTTCCATCGCGCCCCCTACACCCACACCCACACCCAAACCCTCATTACCCTACACCGCAATTCCTCACTACACCTCAATTCCTCACTACACTTTATTCCCTCATTACCCTACACTTTATACACACATTCCCACATTTCTTCATTTTGAATATCATTTTTGACTTCATTTTGAGTTTCATTCTTGACTTCGTTTTTGACTTCGTTTTTGACTTCACTTTTGGCTGTCACTTTTGGCTGTCCCTTTTGGCTGTCCCTTTTGGCTGTCCCTTTTGGCTGTCCCTTTTGGCTGTCCCTTTTGGCTGTCCCTTTTGGCTGTCCCTTTTGGCTGTCCCTTTTGGCTGTCCCTTTTGGCTGTCCCTTTTGGCTGTCCCTTTTGGCTGTCCCTTTTGGCTGTCCCTTTTGGCTGTCATTTTGACTTCATTTTTGAATACCGTTTTGGCTGTCACTACACTTTATACAATTATTGAATTAATACAATGGATACAGTTATGCAGTTGATACACTAACAATAAAGGATTAATTATATAATTACGAAACGCCTAATTCCTCATGACTGAATTGAGTTTAGTCTCGTAAAGTCAAGTTGATGATTTTTGATGTATGATCAATTCTTGGTTTTAGTGATTCAATTCTTGGTTTTAGAGTTCAATTCTTGGTTTTAGCGTTCAATTCTCGGTTTTAGAGTTCAATTCTTGGTTTTAGAGTTCAACATGTTCTAGACCAGTACACCCTGGCTAATCAAAAATGATTAGAAAAACCTGGATAATCTCGGGGTAAAGGGCCGGTTTTGGAAACCTCCCAGCAGTTCTTCCAAGGATGGAATGGGAGTCTGGAGCTGGTGCAGACATTTATGAGCCCGTGACTCCGTGGGGATATAGTGGTCTACCGTATCAAGCGTGCAGTCTTTTCTGATCTTTGTCCAGTTCTGTCTGATTATCCAGTTTTGTCTGATTATCCAGTTCTGTCTATTCTGAACTTTTCTAATCTTTTGTCCAGTTTTGTCTGATTGTCCAATTTTGTCTGATTGTCCAGTTCTGTCTGATTGTCCAGTTTTCTCTAATTGTCCAGTTCTGTCTGTTTGTCCAGTTCTGCCTGATTGTCCTGTCCTTCCAGTTCTGTGTTTCTTTTGTCAAATCTGTCTTTCAAACTGTCTTTAATACTCATACTTTTCTCTCATACTCTACTCATTTCTCTGCTGGACTTGATCTCGACCGGCAGTGCAAGAGACGAAAGCGCGAGGTGACCAAGGCCATGCGCAAGAAGCCCATCCAGCCGTATGACCAATGAATTCCGCCCTAGCTATGAAATATGAGATTCTTCTATGATTTTAAAGGCGACCTTATTGAATCTTACTTGCCTTCCTGTATAGCATATAGACATAACGATTTAGATTTTATGTTTGCAAATGAAAAAGAGCAAGATATAAAACTATTAGAAATAGGTGCAAAAAGTTGTAATAAAATGCCACGTCTTGGAATTATTTCTCAAAAGAGCGTCAGGATTGACTTTCAAATGGTTGATCTTTTAGTGATGGTGGAGACGACATTTCTGGCTTTAGGAATTTTGATTTCTTGATTTATGGAGAATCCATGCGTTACATGCAGGACCACATTCACTTTCTGATTCTTATATAATAGTGTACTGTAGTCGGTTTCAAATTTACCCCGATTGAGTTTTATTACCTTATTTTGTCATCGAGTTAATAATACTACTACTAATAATAATACACAGTCCGTGGTGAGTAAGTTCTTCTTTTTTATTCCGTCAACTCATACGTATGCTGCTGATGGAAAACATACCAAAAGGATGCACACCTACAAGAGGCCCAAGCCCGACCCAGAAACCAATTAGTAGTGTAGTTAAGCAAGGCGTGACGCTGTTCTTGTAGCAAGCATTCCAGCAGAATTCTTGGGTGTAGAAGAAAACATTCCAATAGCCAGATCACTCCATCACTTTAGGTGGATTTGGATTAAAACATGGACTCAGCAAATAGTATGTTGGTCTTGACCAT